>PVLD010014487.1:0-52156 GCA_004027595.1 Dinomys branickii | reverse complement strand
TGTTGAGAGGATTAATGGTCTGACCAATTTTGCATGTCTCTATATGGGTTCATATATTTACACTTCGAAGATATCAATGGATAAAGCAATAACCACTGTTGAGACCATGTCACCTTGTCTATAGATCAGTTGTGATTGTACTATTTTTTATGCTAATTGGTGTCTGTTTGTTAATATGTTTTTGTACTTTTATTTTTTTCTAAAAAAAAAAAAAGTCAACATAAATGCAACAAGTTGATGTCTGTGTTCTTGATGACAGCCATTTTGACTGAGATGCTAGAGGGAGGAACCAAAATGGTGAGGTATGATCAGTGACAAAATCCAGCTGCTCTAAGATCCAGAATCCAGACACCCAGAAAATAACAACTTAGTGAAGAGAGAGAAAAAAAGAAGTAAATCATCAGGAATTGAGAAGGAACTGACAGGAAAATTAGAAGCTACAATGAAGTTAGAGAAATGGATCGCACTGCAGAGAAAAGAAAGAAGCAGTCTGGAAGCTCACCCCGGGTGTCAGGAAAAGGAAGCTGCTCCATAGATACATGGAAAGTGCCCAGGTCCAGAGCCCCAGGGAGAAATAGCAAACCATGCCAGGAATACAGAGATGCCCGTGGATGCTGTGAAGTGTAAAAGCATCACAGGGTTTGGCTCTGAGGTGACTCTTTCCACACAGCAGGCAATGGCCAGAGAGCACAGGTAGCCTGCCATGTTGCTAGAGAGTGCTTAATCAAGCGCCATTTTGGGAAGATGCTGTTTATTTAAGTTTGGGACTCAGAACAACTAAACAACTTCACTTGCCAGGGTAACCCTCCCACAATGACTAAATGCATGACAGCCACAGGAGAAAGTCACAGACAGCGAGCAAGCTAGATAGACAACCCATGGGAAGTTTAAACTCAGGCCAAGAAGTACACAGGCCCCAACATCTGAGGTGAAACTGGAGCTGCAGGTTGTGTTGTGCACACACAGAAAGAGATGAGTTGGAAAGTGCTGGGATGAAGTACTTGAACCCTCGCCCTGCAGCTGCATCCACACAGATCTGAAGTTTGCTTGCCTTCCTCATGTACCAATGTGCGCAAGGACACACCTCCATGTGGATGGCTGCCACAGCCTGGGGCAGACAGAAGGCCTCTGGAGCAGGAGGGCACCTCACAAAACCGAAGCTGGGCAGACAAAGTCATGAATTGCTGGATTCCAAAACTGTATATCCCAACAAGAAACCATTCATTCAAACCTACAGAGAAAAATTTTTCCCACTTTTTTCTGGTTCTATTGGGATTTGGAGAATTGTCTTTTTTCTCCTTTCTATTTTTTTTTTCTTTTTCTCATTTCTTTTTTTTTCTTTTAAATTTTTCTTATTTTTTCTTTTTTATTCTGTGTACTTTTTCTTTTTTCTCCCCATTTTAATATCCTTTTTTTGTTTGTTCTTCTCTGTTACCATTACCTAATTCTTTTTTTTTTTTACCATTACCTAATTCTGTAAATACCACTCTATTCTTTAAGATCTTTCATCTCACTTTTTTCTGCCTGTCTCCCATTTAATTTTTCACAGTTTTATTTTTTCATTTTTCCATCCCCAAATTTCTATATCTTCATAACTATTAAGCTTTATTCATTTTTAGGTAATTAGCTCTATGTTATTTCTGTTTAATTCTTTTCTATTTCAGTGGAAATACACTTGTCATATCCAGTATGTATTTACTGTATGTCAGTATTTGGTTTGTCTTTAATTTATACTGTAATTATAGATCTCTTTTCGTGGTTAAGGGTGGTACATAATTGGTTCTTATGGTACATCCACAGCCAGCTTGTCTTGGAAAATACGACTGTTGCTGATTTACATTCTATTAGCAGGGTCACATGGTATTTGCTATTAGTAGGTTTTTGTGTATACCAATATCTGGATTGCCTTTGTGTCATTAACAATACTGTCATCCATTCCCAGAGAACTGGGTGCTGTGCCATTTGCACTGCATCCACCCTCCACCAAATTAACAGAGTGGTCAGATCTTGGAACAGAGGCAAAAGACCATAGGTTAGCCATGCCCAGAGTATCTCACTAAAAAGCAGATGCTAACTAAAGAAATCTCCATCCTAGCCACAAAGTCTTCCACCATAAGTACCCACAAACCACAGCACAAAGAAAATAAACAAAAAAATAGAAATATAAAAAGAGAAAGCAACAAAATGCCTCCCCAAATTCCTTATTCCCCCAGAACTGATCCACAGGGCCTCGAGGAAGGAAAGCAAAAGCCACAGGACCAAATTATTGGAGAGAATGATAGAGAAGATTAAGGAAATAGATGAATAAGATGCTCAACAGAGTTTCAGAAGATATAATTAAACATACAATGGATGTAATAAAATGATCATGGAGCTGACAGAAGTCACTAATAAAAACAAAATGGTAGGAAACATTGATGACCAGTTTAGCAAAGAATTACAGTCCATGAAACATTCCAAATAGAAATCTAGATTTGTATATTTGACCCAGCAATGGCAAATATAACTAACACATCCACTATTCCTCATGGAGGAGAAAATAGACTACGTCATTTTGATTGGCTGGTTTTCCTCACCAGCTGTACTAATCAGATTTCCTGCTGTTGGGAAAAAATATCCAACACCCATGACTTAAAAGAATATTTCAGAATGTTCAGTCCATGATCAATCAGCTCCAAGGAAGAAACATGGCAGAAGAACGTGGTAGGGAAGCAGAAACAAGGGAACAGAGCCACAGAGGAAGGGACCAGGGACCAGATATAACACATAAAGTCCTGCCTCCATCATCCCCACACATTCCCATAACCGGAAGTGTGCTTGACTAATCAATACAGCTCTAAGCCCATCAAGTTGATAATCCAGCTTAAGTGACACATTCCACTTATCAACTTGTCACCCAAACACATCTCTTTAAACTATACTTAATCTCCAAAGAATATGAGTTGATAGTTCAATCTAACATGATATAACTCACTCACATGTATACACCCAGAACCACACTGAAGCCCTCCCCAAAGTCTCAATACTTCCAGCAGTGCTCAAAAATCTAAGTCCGACATCTCCTGTTGGAGCTAAGGCAAACTCTTAGTTATGAACATCTAGCCAGGTGTGGTGCACACCTGTAATCCCAGCTCTAGGAGGCTGCAGCAGGAGAACTGCTGTGAGTTCAAGGCCTTCTAACTTAGTACCTGTAGACCAACATTTTCCCATCAATCCCTTCAGTATACTCTATGGTACATAATGAGTACAAGGCCAGACTGGACTACATAGTGAGAACTTATCTCAAAGAAATAAAGAAAAGAAAAGAAAAAACTTCTAGAAGATTCAAAAAGCTAGTTATTTAACCCTAAAATACAATAGCACAATGTAAACATTCCCATTCAATTAAGAAGAAATATGGAGTTAGAGAAGAATAGGATCAGAGCAATACTGACACCCATCAGGGCAAACATATTAAATTCTGTAATTGCATATCTAGCAGTCAGGGAACATGCTGGTGAGCTGTAAATACCAAAGGGCTTGGGTGACCCTTCCCAAGTACAGTGCACACAGCACCTCTGTTCACCATAACCTGCTTACTGCCTGTAGCTTCCCATGGCAGATGTTGCATGATCTTGCCATCTTTGAATTCCTAGAGTCCCACCTAATTCCCATGGCTTCACACAAACCCCTGTCAAGGGTACATTGCCTGGCCTCGCAGACCTTCTTTGAATTCCTTTGGGTAGAAGCCGCAGTGACTCCACACTGTTGCATTTTTCATTCCTGATGACTCGCCAAGGATGAAGCCAAGGTTTGCTGCCAGCATAAGCAGTAGCCAGGCCCCCCTGGACCATGGCTGAAGCAGCCTCTGAATGCCTCCTTTCATCTCTTGGTCCTCTTCTTATTTGCAAGGGATCCATTTTCCTGTTACCTCTTGTCTTTTATTTTGCTTTTAAACTTATTTGTACTTTGGGTTTCTGATATAATAGAAACATGCAATATTTCGGCTTGCATGTCTGATTCATTTCATCTAATAGTATGGATTCAATGTGCATCCATTTTCCTATAAATGACTCAAATGTATCCTTGTTTATAGCAGAGTGGTGCTATAAACTATTTGTGTACAAATATCACATTTTCTTTATGCATTCATCTGATGATGGGGCTATAGGCAGCTTTCAAGATGTAACTATAATCAATTTTGCTTTTATAACTATGGGTATGCACCTATCACTGTAATGTGATGCCTTTAAATCTTTCAGGAAGATACCTAGTAGGGAAATAGTTGTGTTGAATGGAATTTCTATTTTTAGTTTTTTGAAGACTCACTCTCCATACTGATCTCTACAGTGGTTTTCTGTTTTAAAAATACAGAGCACATTATTAACTATACTTATCCTAGTGTGCAGTGGCACAGCAGAATTTCCTAACTGTAACTTAGTACCTTGAACCAACTTTTCCCCACCAATCCCTCCCCTATTCTCTCCCCAGCCTCTGATAGCCACTATTCCCCTCTCAACTTCTATGAGATCGACTTTGTTAAATTCCACATATGACAGAGATATGTAGTACTTGTCTTTTTATATCTGGCATATTTTACTGAACATAAATGTCTTGCAGTTCTCTCCATGTTGTGGCAAATTATTATAAGATTTCATGTGTTTATGGCTGAATAATATTCCATGGTTTGTATGTACCACACTTTCTTTATCTATTCATTAGCTGATTGACACTTCAGATTATTTCTTGTCTTGGCTATTTGAATATGCAAGTGCAAATGTTTCTTTAGCACTCCGATTTCATTTCCTTCGGATAATACCCAGTAGGAAGGCAGCTGTATCATACAGTAGTTCTATCTTTTAGCCAAATACATTCTAAATGATACACCCATGGCAGTTTTAAAAATCTCTTTACTGAGCACGTAATGTGTAATAAGATAAAAGTCGTGGCTTCTTGTCAACTCACTATAGTTACACAGAACTATAGTCTCCTAGTTTCTCCTAGACATCTAGGTCCCAGACACTGTATCAGGCAGGCTCTTTCTTATCCAACCTTACCTAATTTTTACTATTTCCCAGAAAAGTAAATAGTGCAACCTTTTTCACAGGTGAGGAAGCCAGCACATAGCAGGCTCATGCCAAAGACCTGAGACCAGTTAGGGGCCAAAGTAGGATCTAAAATCACTCTTTGTCTGATGCAGAAAGCTGTGTTCATTCTCTAGAAGCACAATGTTTTTGAACAGAGGAGGTGCTGAATAAATATCTGTTGAATCGTTTAGCATGAGGTAATTTTCCCAGGGAGTTGGGGGACCCAAACTTCCCCGCTCGTGTGCAGGGCGCCGTCCTCACCACATGTGCAAAAGATGCTGGCACTGGGCTGCTTTTCTTGAACATCAAAGCGAGTCCTGAAACACTTATGGTCAGAAGATTGAATTTCATAAAAGTATTAAATTTATGTTTTTTCGAACAGCATCACTGGGGGAGGCACCGTGGTTACAACTCTCTCATCTTGAAATAGACAGAGAGTAATTTCCTCCTTTGCTGGTTGTCAGCCTGGCTCCCAATCATTCCCCCCAGAGCTGGCAGAATTTCAATGACTCTAAAATTAATCTGTGGGGCAGAGTTTGTCCAGTGCCTTGAAATTCTGGGAGCTTTGCTGTGGTCTCCAAGTCAGTGCCTGGGATGGGAGATCAGGAGGGGAAAGGTGAAATCTCATTTCTTTGTCCAGTGGAAGAACCTTGAGTAACCTTGAAAATGCATTTTCCCCTGGTTTTGTGATGGGGAGCCACACAAATTATTCTGCAACTAACTGAGAACAGCAAAACATATGAGGGTTTTCTTAGGGGGGTTAGTTTTTTGAGACAGGGTCTTACTGTGTAGTCCAGGCTGGCCTTGAATTCACTATGTAGCCCAGGCTGGCCTCAAACTTGTAGCAATCCTCCTGCCTCAGCCTTCCAATTTCTTGGATGACAGGCATGCGCCACCATGCCTGGCACACAAGAGATTTTTAAAAATAATTCCTTCAACATTTATTTGAATTCCTAAGGAAGATAACATGTCAACAGATAAGCAAGAGCCATGGGAGTGAAAAAGCTATGTTCAGGCTGCTAGAGTCACACAGAACCTGGGGTTGACATAGTCTGGCAAAGTGGCAAGGGAGAGTTTCGGTAACGCTTTCAGCAGGAGGAGATATCTGATGTTAAGAAAACATGAATCTAATTAAGTTAGAAAGTCATACAGACCAAGGCACAACATACCTACTAAGCCAGAAGGTGATGAAACTGCAAGCAATTTCATATTAGTTTTTAAAAGTATACATCACAGAATGGCAAAAATTAGAAGGAGAAGCAAGAGCCAAGACCTGTGAGTTACCTCGATGTCAACTAGGGTCTCTGAAAGTTTACATCGGGCATTACACAGAGAGGTCTGTGCTTCAGAACCAGCCTAGAAGCCTCAAGATCCATTAAGAGTTTATGGCAAAGGATAGGAGGAGAGGAGGTTCAAGGATAGAGTGGTGGTGTGAGGGGAGAAGATGAACAGACAGGGTTTATCGGCAAAAATCACAGGACATAGGGACTGGAACTAGAGCTGGCCTAGGGTCATCCCTGAGTTGGTAGGGAATGAACTGCATGGCGGCCCTGCTAATTACGCACCGATGGAGGGGTAGATCTGGCCAACAGGGGGGTGCCGATAGAGCTCTGTACAAGTTGGGTGTGTGTCACCCAAATGGAGCTGTAGAAAAGCAAAGGGACAGAGAAGTCTCCATGCAAGGCCACACTTAATTGTTATGTCGGTCCAATCTAGAGGAAGTCCTGGCACACAAAACATTTCCACAAACATTTGCAGCATGGAAGAATAGAAATCTGAGTAATGCTCAAGAGAAGGGTTCATTGTCAAAAGATGGGTTTTTGAACTCAGTTTATTGAATGTGATGGTGGGTTTATGTGTCCCCTTGACTGGGATCAGAAACACTCAACCAGTTGCTGAGATGTTATGCTTGGGTGGTGTTTTCAGAAAATCTTAAAATTTGATGCAGTAGACTGAGAAAAGAAGATGCAACCTCACTGACGTGAAACACCACCCAATTCACTGAGAGCCAGATAGGAACAAAAAATACAGTGGGGGGAAAATTTTCTTTCTCTTGAGCTGGGACATCCATATCCTCCCATCCTTGGATATCAGAGCTTTTGGGCTTTGGGCCTTTGAACACCAGTAGTTTCAGTTCATAGGGCTTTCGGCCTAACCTGCCTTTCCCCATTGGCTTGCCTGATCTTCCAGTGTGAAGACACCAACCCTAGGCCTTCTTGGCCTCCATCACCACATAAGCCAGTTCCCAAAATAAATCTCCTCCTATTTATCTGTATCATCTGTATCTGTATCTCTGTCTGTCTATAGCTATCTCTCCCGTTGGTTCTAGAGAACTCTAGCGAACTCTAATACATCAAACACACTCAAAACTGAACGTGAATGTAACTCTGGAGAATTAGATAAAGCCTTTAGAGTGAGAAGAGAGCTAACCAACAACAGGATCCATCGATGAACCAACATATTCGGAATGGGCAAGACAGATACAAGAAGACCGAGATAGCACAGAGAGAGCTTGGAAGGGCACAGAGGCCAAGGATGCAGGGACATCATAACACAGAGAAACCAAACCCTAAGGTACACCCTGACAAAGTCCCACAGGAGCCTTCTGGGATCCAATGTAACAGCAGCTGCAGGAGGGGGTAGGGAAGGTAGCAGTGGAGGAGTCAGGACCCAAAATACTTTGCAATGGAACAGGAGGGTCTGGAGGGGCACATAGGGCTGGAACTGTTAAAGGGTTGAAAATACAGAGGGGATGGCTCCATGTACTCTGTGAGAGCCCACAGGAAGTGCATGGGTAGAGAATGAAGGTGCAGCAGAGAGAATGCCCTGCACCAGGGTGAGCTTTGCCTGAGGCTGAGAAGACACAGGCTGGGCAGAGGGATTCGTTTGTTGTGCAAAGGAGGATGCTACATCATCTACCACAGCCAACAATCGGGGGAAAACTTCCATGTCCAGAAATAGGGGTATGACCACAGTGTATCTACTTGAAGAAACTTTAATACACTTGTGAAAATGTTATGAAACTATATGGCCAGATAAGTGGAAAAGGCATTACAAAATGATGCTAAATGAAAAGGATAGAAAATTCCAAGTACAAGGTCTATCATTAGAGTTTCAGAAAAGTTCCAGAACAAAAGTTTTAATACTAATCATGATCATGTTAATGTATTGAGATTTTGTGATGCTTCTACCATGTTTAATTACCATTTTACTATATTCCATTTGAAATCCTTTTAAAAATGAAAGTTAAAATAGGACTGACTTGATAATAGCTAATTCTTCCCATAGACAGTAATTCATGTTCTTCTGTGTTAATTTGGAAAAGAACCAGAGACCTAGGCAGCACATTCATTTGCTAGAAATCCCTCCCACCCATCAAGTCACAGAGACCTGCCTTCAGCCTCTCAGTTTGCTTCCCATCTTTTCCTTTGCAGCTTGTCCCCGGAAAGGTGCAAAGCTGCCCCTGGCAAATGCAGGCTCTTGGTGTGTCCATAGAGTTGTGGCCAACTCACAAGAATGCTCCTGCCCTTGACATGGGACTGATGGCCCAGATACTAGCCAGGCTTGAAGTCAGCACATGTTTCATTTGACATTTTGCCTAAGGTCTCACCTAATTCTAAAAATGTAAGCCAGACAGGGATTTCAAGGGAGAACCCAGGGAGAAGAACAAGGAAGAACTCGGTTGGAATCTTGAAACCTTCTTTTTATTAGGGCAAAATAATTATGTTAACTGAGCTTCAGTTTCTGCATCTGTAAACTGGTAGTAAAGAAATGTACTTCACTAAGCATTAAGAAAAATCATACAGATACACATGTAGTTAAAATCTACATATATCTATGTATGACTACATGTCTACATCTATACTGAGCTTGGAACTTAGCAGCCAGAGGTCTGCATTTGTATGTGAGACCTTGAAGAGATTATTTACCACCTTGACTCTCCATTCTCTCATTTGTACAATGGTGATGGTGTTATTTTCTTTGTGGTGATTCTAAGTGCTTAAAGAAAGTGTCTAGGAATAGACCATGTTCATTAGATTGCTTTCATTATTATAAAAATACCTATCACACAGGAGCAAAGGGAAGGTAGTACTGTGCCTCTTTACAAAAGCAATATCATCATGACCAGGAATACATCTTGCCGTGCTTCTGCTCAACTACGCTGAAACTCAGCAGGCATCCTAAGCTTCCCCAGATCACTGGCTGTGCTAAATAGTGTAGCATCCTCCTCTGCACAAATGCGTCCCCATGCCCAGCCCACGCCTTCTCACAATCTGAGGCAAAGCTGCACCACTCACTCTGTCTCAGGCCATGTCGTTTGTTTTAGAATCAGCACAATGACCATGCTGCTTGCCAACATTCACATTACTAATCACATAGCAGTCAGAATGGCTGCTGTGGTGTCAAACACTAAAGCTATGATAAACCAAAGAGAGGAGGCAAGGAGTACAGGCACATGTAGGAAAATCTCCCAAGAGAAGGTGAAATACTGGAGTCTGGATGCAAAGAGCATTGTGAAATTTGCTACCAATGCCACTCATTATCTTTCGAGTATCTTACTTACCGGTAACCTCCTACAGTATGAGCCCATTGTCCAAGCTAGAAGACAGAAAGATTCCCTTCCCAGGCTTTTGTGAAGTTAGGAAATGAGCATGTGACCTCAGTTCCATCTATTTAGAAGGGAACATTGTAAAGAAGGAGGTGCCACCCAGAACCCATCTGCAGGTGAGACCAGCAGCCTATGGCAGAGCCCTGAGCCATAGGATCTATATTCACCCACATGGCGCCAAGTATGAGATATGGGTTGCGCTGCCATGGAACCATATCTGCACGTCACAGAAGATATAAACCATCCCCAATGCATGGCTGTCTTGGTCATCCCACTCTGCAGCCACTCCACGAATGCCTTTTCCTTTTGAATCATCTATTTGCAACTGAGAATGCTAAGTAATGCACATGGGCAGAGTTCTTCTATCAGAGTACATGTCACCCAGCATTTTTCTGTGCTGTGAGATAATAATTTGAAACAGTGACTGAGTGTTTGCCTGGTATTCATTTTTGCACACATAGGCCTTTCTTCCTTACATTCCAGCCAAGACAGCACCTGTCTCTGCCTATTATTTTAAGGAAGTTGTGGAACCAAAGACAAAGAGAAAGAATGCATCTCTTTACCCTCACAGTTGTAAGGTCCTAGCTTATGAGAGGAATGGATAGGTTTTAAAGCATAGGTGATTGAAGAGACAGTGGAACAGGAAAGCAATTTTTCTTGCACATCCCCCCATGACAAAATTTTCCATTTTAGGAAACTGTAGTGAATCAGAAGTGAGGAGGACACAAATATTGGGGTATCCATAAATAGGATTTGTTCCCCGAGAAATACCTCCAAGGAAACCGTAAACTGCAAGGCCACCTTGTTGGGTCTGTGTGCCCCAGTATGCCAGCAAAGTCTCCAAACAGACATGGTTATCTCGAGAGGTGAGGTGACCTATTGATTCTCAAATCCTTTTCTGCTTTGCTAGCACCAAATGAAACACAAGTGCCCAGGAGTGCCCAGGTGTAGAGAATAGAGCTGATTACCAGAGGGCCTTTTATACACAGCAAAGAAACATCTCATCTCCATAGCAACCTACTAAGACATATGACTGTGGACAAGATATTATCATGGGGGGGGGATTGTGATGCTAGGCCAATAGAACCTTTTTAAAGCTTCCTGATCTTGATCATCATGCTAGGGAGGGGTGGGACAAACCACACAGATATAAACGGAGCTTCAGAAAAATAAAGATATGTTTCTTTTACCTGAGTCTGTGCATGGTGATCTGAGTAGAAAGGTAGGGATAGAATGAGCTGGCAAACATGAGAGTAGAGGGTATGACAAAGCTCATGCTCCGCTCCTGAGCTAAAGCCTAGATTTTACAAACCAGTTGGTGGAGGCCAAGAGGGATAAAGCAAGTTGTTGTAATCACAGAGCAAACTGGAATTCAGGTCTTCTAACTTTCAGGCCCACACTCTCCAAAAATAGCTTGCTGTGCCTTTTCCAAAAGCAATAGAATGCAAGTGCTGTGCCCTACATGGTAATGAACCGAAGCACTGAGGTTGAGCCATTTCCTCAATTGCTTGTTGTTTCAGACTTGAAGAAAGTCTTCCCAGGAAAGCAAAGCTAACTCTGCACACTTCATCGGATGCCTTAGTTGTGTCTGAAGATGCGTGACCAGTACATCCTAATCAGCAGAATAAAGAATTTTCCTCTATTAAAAAAATATCTATATTAGGCTTGGCTCAAGCTCTGTGGCCATCCCAATATCTCTCAATAGGGTTCATTCTTAAGTCAATACTGTCTGTTAAAGTCTCTGCCAATGAGCTTATCATGAAACTCTGACCCAAGTGACATGAGCGTGTTTTCTAATTTACATTATTATGTTGTACTGTAGTCCTAAGCAACACAATAGTATGGTTGCAGTGACCAAAACCTACCTTGAACATTTAGGTAAGCCCATGGGTTTCACACAAGAATGTTGGGTCCCAAGGAACTCAAGGACAGACGTGTTTGAACTCCAGGACATACTGGAAGCAGGTATTTGAATGTCATTTAAAACTCTATTTCTATCTTTTATTTCCAAGCCAGTGTTTCATTCTTAAATTTGGTAATCCTGGAGACAGATTCACTATGGAGCTGACCAGCTTGGGCAAGAGAATGAGTCATACTGGAATGTTCCAGGCTCTGCTTCCAGTTAAGGACGAGGTGGAGCAGAGAATGACCGTAAGGACCAAGTGCTAATATTAGCATCTATTGAATGAAAGTCTCTGTTCTTGTCCTGAGAGAGAAGGGCAGCAAGGGACCAAAAACCTGGGGAACAGCCAAAGGAGCCTCTCACTTTGGAAGGGGAAGTGACGTAGTGCGGCCTAGGAAGCGCCACCACCCTGCTGAGCAGATAGCACGGAACTCCCTCTTACACAGGGTCCAGACAGTGAAGTGAGAGAGCAAGGGGGTAAAGCCATACAGTCAAGTCCGTGCGCCCCAAATAGCTGAATCACACTCAACACAAGAAGGTGCTCAAGGCATGAAAGAGGAACAGAACCAAAGACACTCACAGGACCCTCTCACTCCAGCACATACATTCTCTGAATAGACTGGCAGCAAGGATAACGCACTCTGTCTGCAAGCGCTGATCAAAAAGTCAGTGTGTGTTTAAATAAATGTATGTTAACAGCAAAAGACACATTGCCATTAACCTCCCTCAGAATACTGCTTGGTTTGGCCACAGTTATCCCATCGTTCTTGTCTCTTTCTGAAGCAATTCTGGAGTCCCCTTTTGTATATACCATCATGAAGTGGTGATCAAAAATTCAGTGAATGGTGCTGTCAAACACCATCTGAAAAGCAGGCTGGTAAAAAAAAATTACAGTGTATCCTCGTTCACCTTATTTACCAGATCTGGTACTGTGCAATTTCTGGTCTTCTCCAAAGTCAAAATGACCATGAACCAACTCAGGACACTGAGGTACACATGATGGGACAACTAGACACTCACAAAAGAGGACTTCCAGAACAGCTGCAGGAAGTGGCAAGAATGCCGGAGTAAGCGTTTGGAACAAGCAGGAGTGTTTGAAAGAAATTAACCGTTATATGTCCTTTACTGTAATTTTTTTTTAAAAAAATTTGTTCAGTGTTTTTCAATCATACCTTGTATAGAACTCTCTCCTTCTCACTTTCTGTGTGTGTGGTTAAATCTATGTAAGTAAACATTTACAGGATGTAACTCACTAACTCACCAAAGCCACGGGCACTGAGCTTAAGAACTGGAGTTTAATCTCTGAGTTGCCTGAGTTTTCAGTCTGCGATCATGCCCGTCACACCAGGCAATGTCCTGGCGTTTACATACTTCATCTTCCATTCTCCAACCCTCTTAAAGTGGGGTATCCTCTGTTGCTCCTCCCTGGGAAAACTCTTCCCCCAGCCCAGCAGCAGCATCAAGCTGAGATCAGAGACCACATGAGTCAGGCTGGGTTGAGCTGAGCTGCACTGGGGGTCATCTGGATGAGCAGCGGGAGCGGCAGCAGAGACTCCAGGGCAGCTGGTGGGATGCCATTCATTTTCCTAGGTTGTATATGCTATAAAGAGCTTATCAAGGGGTGTTTACAAATGCAGAGTCCTTGCTGTTTTTAACAGATTAACCATAAAATATTGGTTCAGTGACCTGACAGCCTATTTACATGAACTGTTAGTTTACTCTTGACTCTTTACCTAGACAGTAGGCAGATAAAGAGGCCAGCAGGTTGATGGGGAGGAAGCTGGCCATGCCCAGAGCTTCCATTAAGCAGTTAAGCATGGGCTCTGGGGGCTCTGTTCATAGGAGTCCAGTCAGAACCCATGTCATTCTTTCCTACACTGACACAGGAAGCCCCCCCCAAAGCAACCCTGCCTACATTCCCTTTCTGAACAACTACAAGCAGAAGCTGGTGTCCAGGTTAAAAAATATCAGTCAAGTACTTAGCTCACAAAGACATCAGATACACCAAAAGGACCCCAGGGCATGCCCAATTACACTTTCTGATCCAGGCTAGAAAAATCTACCCCACTCCCTGGAAGTTAACTGACACATTATACCCTGCATCCTCATCTGTCAGCTGCACTTACTTCCCTGGTCTCATTTATCTTCAAATCTACTTTAAGAGACAGACGTTGCTCTCATCCTTGTGTGGGGAAGGAAACTGATGCTCAGAGAGAACCAAGGTGACAGACTGCAGGTGGTAGAATGGGGTTCAGACTCAGGTCTGCTCATAGCTTAGTCCATTGTGTGGCTAGAACAGAATGCCAAAGACTGGGTAATTTACGAAGAGTAGATGTTGACCTGCCAGTGGCTTTTGCAGGGTGGTGTCAGTATTTGGAAGGGCCCTTCTGCTGTGAAATGCCATAGCAGAAGGCAGAATGTTATAGTTTAGGTTAAAACGTCCCCCAAAAGTCCTATGTGGAGCTTTTGGAAAAGTTATTAGATCATGGGAGCACTACATGTGCCCACTCACAAGTTCATACTAAGTGTGCCATTAAAAGGTGGAGCCTGGCTAGAAGAGGCGGGTCACCGGGGTATGACATGGAAGGGTGTATTCTTGCTCCTAATTCCCCCCTTCTTTTATTGCTTCCTGACTGCCATGGGCTGAGTACCTTTCCTCTGCCAGCCCCCATGCCATTTCTGGCCTAGAGCCAGCTGACCATGGACTGCCTCCTCTGAACCTGTAAGCCAAAACAAACCTCTTCCTTCAAGTTCCAAGTGTTGGGTACTTTGTCCAGTGACAGGAGAATAAATAATACCCTAGACAACTGAGGACTGAGACATATAGAGGAAATCATCCTTTTTATCAGGAACCTACAATAGTTAAACCACTGCCATGCACAAGGACAAAGTCCTCAAACCCAGTCACTTCTTAAAAAGTCCCACCTCTTCACATTGTCACAGTGGTAATCACATTTTAATGATCATTTTAAAGGGTTCTACAGCATCCAGATTTTAGCATGTGCTCTTCTCACTCATGACCTCACCCAAATCTCCTAACTTATTTTAGGGAAAGAAATTACTTGTCACTTTCAGAACCCTTGCAGCAAATGGGTCTGGCAATATAACCCATGTTGGTCATTTTCAGTCACCAGGAAGCGTAACAATAATCTAGAGAGTTTGCTGCAAGTGTAAACTTCCAGAGGCTTAGAGACTGGATCGATAGTGCAGCCCAGGAAACTGTATTGTCAGTACTAAGCAGGAGAGCTTATTATGATGCTGGTTGACCAGAAAGCATTTCACAATGGCTGGAGAGTCCTACTCAGTCCAGAAGTGAAGAGTCTCAGATGAGAGGGGTTATCTGCTCCTGTTTCCAGCACTTCTCTTGCTCCCTGTAAGTGTACCAGAATTGGACAGTGTTTTTGGATACCCATGCTCCCCTCTCCAAAACTTCAGATTTGGATACCCTTGGCCATGTGCTTCATTGAAGACTAAAGTGTTCAGGTGGAGCTGACCAGACAGCAAGGCCTAGACTCTGTCTTGCTGCCCAAAGGACTTTAAGTGCAGTGAACCCCAGGCACTGTCAGTGACTAATTAGTTACCTTGACAGCTTCTCCAACAATAACCATGACATTTAGTATATATTCACCTCAGGCCAAGAACTGTGCAAAGCAATGTGCTCTGGAATGCCATCTCATCCCATTCTTAAAAGTATCTAGGGAAATCAACAGTATTATCCATGTATTCCGTGTTAGGAAATTGAGACCTAGAGAAGTTGAAGAATTTGACCAAGTTTGGTTGGCCCATGAGTGGCGGAGCCAGCACACTATCCCCCATCTGTCAGACTCTCCAGATATTTCTTCTTTCCAGGAGACCATGTTGTTTCATTTCCCTGTGGCTTGGGAAGCTCTGTGTGTTCACACATTCACAAAGTGCTTAATGATGTGAATAAAAGGCATTCATCACTGTAATCCCTAATGGAGATAACAGAAATATTAGCAAAGGCTGAAGTAAAAACAGTTCAAGTGAGGCCTAATTTTTTACAAGCCAAAGAATGATTTACTTTATCACAGCAAAGAATTTTATTTGACAAATGCGTACTTTATCATCTCTGGTCTGCTGAAAATGTAAGTTTACATTTTTCCCAGCCATAAAATTAAAATAATTTTGGCTCCAAAATCTTAAAAGGAATCGCATTCTAGGTTCAAGTATTTCCCTGGAAATTTAAATGCCAAATATGGAGCCTGAATAAACACCCATCAGGTCAGACCACGGCCATGGTGGGAGCAGGGTTCAAGTCCCAGTCCTGCCTCCTGCTTCTGACCCATTTCAGTCGGCCAAGTCTCTACTTCCTGGTCTGAGAATCACAGTCTCCTCCTGCAGGCCTGGGCGGGGGCTACAATCAGGTGCCCTAAGTTGACTGAATGGCCGAGTAGGATGTACTGTAAGGGTGGCTGTTATTAAAAATGTACACAAAGTGCACCGCATGATTCGTGGTACAAAGTAACTACTTGATAAATCTTTGATTCCTTCCCTCTTCCCTCATCTCTTCATCATCATGCAGTGTCTCCCTGGCTGAGCCTCCCCAGAGAGCAGCCAAGCCAAAGCACGCGTCCCATCCAGCTGCTTGTGGAAGGAGCAAAGAGACAGCATCCACATCTTGGTTGGCTAACTTTCTGGCAGCTTTTTATAGCCCCTTACATACCCCTAATCCAACAGGGGCCAAGAGCCAGCCTTTCAGTGGGCCATCTGCCAACTTGGAAGACAATTTGAGAAAGGCATAAGAATGTAGTCAGAATGACGGCTGGGGCTTCAAAAGAGGAAATGGGTGGGGTGCCTCAGGGGCCAGGATCTCTGGAACTCAGAAGAGAGAATTTCTCCACCCTCAATGGGAGTAGATTTCAACAAATGGGGGCACATGTTAAATGGACATGTACTGTGATCAGGGAACACAAAAGACAGGCCTTGGCAGGGGTTAGCCTATCCAAAGGAAGACCAAGACTGCACTCCAGGTCACAGACACAAGCCAACCCAAAGAGCCAAAGTTCACCTATTTGTTTGAAATTCTCGTGTTTTTCAGACCCTGCCCCATCATCAGATCCTCATCTCAGCCCCATGAGGTTCTCAGGCTGTTGACATGTTCGCTGTCCCCATTCTACAGATTTGCACGTGGAGACTCACAGCTGGCAACATGTTCTCAGTCCAGTAAGAGAAAAGGAGAAACAGTGTCTTGGTTACTTTTCTCTCATTGCTGAGACAAAATACCCAACGCCCAAAATGAAGGAAGGAAAGGTTTATTTAGCTTACAGTTTGTGGAAGTTTCAGTCCATACTTGGCTGGTTCTGAGGCAGAGCGGCACATGGCAGAAGGCAAATTGTTCATGGCAGCAGAGCACAGCAAAAACAACCAGCAAAAGGGAGGAATGGCTGCAAGCATCCTCTCTCCTTCCCTTACATTGTAAACAGCCTACCCCACCCAGGGGGCGTGTAGCTCTCACACAGTCTCCATGCCCTCCTCTTCCACAGGCTCAGGATGTATACAAAGTAAGCACTCAGCCAACCCTCTAGACTCCCCAAGTTGACACAAGGTATCAACCATAACACAGAGACAAGTCTATTTAGTGCTCACCAATCTGTCTCCAGGGCCGTGAATCTTGGCTGGAGCCCCAGGCTTGGTGGAGCTTAAGTTTCCCGGGAGATGTTGGTCATCAGCCATGTTTGGGGACCACTGATATTGACCAACAAACCCATACAGGTAAAGTCATTGAGCCCAAGAGAGACAGTAGGGGCGGGGGGATCTGTCCAGCATCTCCTAGCTGGTTAGTGGCTGAAATAGTTAGTCTCTTAGCTTATAGCCCACAGGACAGAGCTCTTCACAGTTCACACCACAAACTGACAGCTCATGATAACCTACAATGTAAATAGGTTTCATTCATTCAATAAACCTGTAGCAGGTGCATAACTGGTGCTGGGGTTTATGGCTTTAAGTGATTCATGGCAGTGGTATGCTGTGGCGTGCTTTGAGTAGGAGGAGATGCACATGGGGGCTAAAACAGGGGTCAATGATTTCCACCGGGAGGGCTCTAGAGAAAGGGAAAGAAAAAGAAGAAAAACAAAGACTCCTTACATGAGAGGCTAGTTACTCTTGTTTTAATAAGGCATTCATGGGCTGTGACTTTATACAATTCAAGTTAGAATCAGCAGTTTTAAATGGAAGGTTTTGAAGGATATTCACTATA
Source organism: Dinomys branickii (assembly GCA_004027595.1). NCBI lineage: Eukaryota > Metazoa > Chordata > Mammalia > Rodentia > Dinomyidae > Dinomys > Dinomys branickii. The sequence goes on along the minus strand of PVLD010014487.1, from coordinate 34,361 downwards.
CATGTATGAAGCAATGCGATGCTACTATGGTGACGAAGTAGAGACCCAGGAAAACCTCCTGGCATGAACATTCACTACCATCTGGAGGTCACATCGGCCCTTGCTCATAATGGTTAACAAATGTCAGTCCTCACCAGTGCTGCGTGGCACACTAGCAGGCCGGCTCATCCACTCAATTTACATAGGGGACTTACTATTTCTAATATTGGCACCAGAAGTGCTGGAATTCATCGTTTGTAGTGTGAGTTCCAAGACCACAGGGAGGCAGGCATTTCATTTGTGATTGGCAAGATAAGTCAGGATTGTGTTTCTGAAGGACACTTTAGCAAAACTTAAGAAAATGTACACTATTTTCAAAAATGCCCTTTGAACCAACCATCCCACTTCTAGGGATTTATCCTGAGGGTAAATACATAAAGGAAAATATAAAAGATATACAGAGTATATTCGATAAAGCAGAATTTATAATAATAGTGAAAACTTGGCGGAAATGTCCATAGACAGGATCATTACAGAATGAATTATATTGCTGTACATTTGAAAATTAAAGCCACTAATGATAAGCATTCATGTTTACAGATATAACAACTATTTATAATAATCACTTACTTTAAAGAGACAAGGGGCTGGGGATTTAGCTCAAGCACGAGGTCCTAAGTGCAAGTCCCAGTACCCATCCCAAAAAGGACAAATTTCACATTGGCTATTTAATGTGATGCAACATATACATAAATATAGCTCCCGGAGATGCGCATAAATGTGTGTCTAGGTGATGGCTTTTCACCAATAGGTAATGAGTGGTTATTTTACCTCACTTTTTCTTTGCATTACTTTAGAGTATTGACATAACTAGAACAAATGATGGGGTTACCTTCCTTTGGAGACTAGCATTTTTGAAGAAACTAGTCCTGACAAAAAAACTATAACCTAATTTAATGGAGAGTGCAAGTATTCACTGATTTTACAGTCTTCCTTGTAAAGATACACTCACCTAACTCATTTCTGTGTTCAGCCCTCAAGTCCACTCATTCCCCTGGAGCTGTCTGACAAGCCCTCCTTTGATTCGGGCACAGGGATGCAAAAGGATAAGTACAGCCTTATAGTCAGGACACTGGGTTTCTGAGGCCGTAACTCACCAGCTCTACAAACTCAGATGAATTCTCAAACTGCTCTATACCTATGTCCTCATTTGTCAGAGATAATACTAATACTAATGCTCACTGTGTTATTTATTGCTATGAAGCTAATTCTTAAAGTAACTATAATGATTTATTAGCACTCATAGGTTTGTGGAAGGAGAATTGGAGGAAACAGGATGATTTTAGCTCAGTCCTTCCAGATTAAAAAGCCAGGGCTGCAGATCTCTGAAAACCTGGCTAGGGCTGTGTAATGTGTTTCCAAGTGGGCTGTTCCAAAGGACTGGCAAGGGGTGATGACAGTTGGTAGCGTGTCTTCTCTGCACGTCCACATTGCTCTGGAGGGGCCTCGCAGCATGGTGTCTGGCTTCTCCCAGATGGAGCAACTCAAGGGACCAAGGCACAAGTTGCAGCGCCTTTTATGGCCTGGCCATGAAAATTGCACAACCTCACTTCTGCTGTATCCATGGCTCATCAGTCAGCTTTCACTTTTTGAGAAGGGTAACACAAAGGTGTGAATCCCAGCAGCCCTCTGCAGGGTGGGCTATCATGTATTTCCAGTGAGAAAATGTTTACAAAGAGCTCCAAATCCCTACACTGCACCTACAATGAGCCACAGCCACTGTGACCATTAAGAGTACAGAGCTGCACTCCACCAGTGGGACCCAGATCCCTGCTGTGGATCAATCCTCTAGTTTTTCAGAAGAGAAAACTGAACCAGGAAGGTTAAATAGTCTGGATGGTCAAGCAGGCAGCTGGTTTGCTGAGACAGGACAAACAGTAGGTTTTCCAACTGGCCTCCCCAAGGCCTCTCTTTTCACAGAGGAAATCCTGCAGAGACATAGAGTGTGGAACCCTCCTTGATAGAACAAAGCACCCCCCAGCAGTGAGAAAGAACAGATGCTTTAGAAGAAAGGATGGGGAAGCTGTTAGAGGATTCTGAACGTCAGACTGAGGGATTCACTTCCCTTTGATGCAAAAGGCCATAGGGGTCCACAGAGCCGTTTTGGAAGAGTGACTTAAACCCATGAGTAAGTTCATTCTCAGCTGTGTGTGCAGTGGATTTTGGCGGCCTCTGAAGGAAGAGGCTGTTGGGTCAATCCAGGTATCGGGATGAGTGCAGCTGTCACAGACAGAGAAGGGACTGAGAGATGTGGTGCTGAAGAGTCCTGATCATCCACAACCCCAGGTCCCATGTTAACTAAGGATTAAAGGGGCATCGAGTGTGGGGGCCACATGAGCTGCACAGCAAGGGCCTGGACACCAGCCCCCACCAGCCCAACCTATCGCCCTTCCTTCTCTTGTCTATATTATCAAGTATAATTAATGCTTTCAAGTGCTTCATGACGCTGAATCCCCTCCCCGTAATGCATGTGCAATTTATCCTGTTCAAGAGGAACATCAATATGGGGAAAATACTTCAGCCCCGGCCTAATCCCTTGCAATGCAGAGTCCAATCCAAAAGCATTAGCATCACTTGGGAGCTGATGACAAATGCCCTTCAAACCCGCAGCAGACTTTGCGAGTTGGATTCCACAGGTTGTTCACAGCTACTCAGGGAGAAGAGACTGTCCTTACATTAGTGCAGCCTGAGTGCTTGTAGCCTGAAGGTAATTATACCATGCTGTTGGCTCTGCCCTCTTATCTCAAACCCTTACATTTCCCACACTTACTGCGAAGCCACACCTTTTTACATTAGTTTTACTGAAGCTAGTACAGTCTGATTACATTTTGATGAGTTACACATGTGCCTAGACTAAGCGCTGAAGAGCAAAATAAAGATTATGCTAATCTCTGTTCTCGGTGCCAAGTAAAGTTTTGCCCCAGTACTTAATAGTTGCTTATACAAAAAGTTATCAGAAAAATAAAATAAACCAACACTAATACAAATAATAAAGGAAATGGACTCATGCTGTTAAACAATCCAAGACAGGGCTTGATCCAGAGCTCAAACCCAGTGGGAGGGCCTAGGGCCCTGTCCCTGCCCACCTCTGTCCCTGTGGCAACAGCCCATCCTGGGGCAGGCTCTGCCTGTGTGGCTCAGGCTGGCCACCAGTGCGGCTGGAACTTTCTCCTTTCTTACCCCAAGCCAATGAGTAAGGAGTTTTCTGGACATTTCTGAGACAGAAGCTCTTTTCTCTTCTCTTTAGTGGAGTCGGGGGAGGGCGGTCCGTCAGGAGATCAGGAAGCTGCTGGGAGAAGTGGCGACACAAGTGCTGGGGGGACTGGCGGATGTCTCCCATAATGCCGCACTTGTCTTCTTTGGAGCTTGCAACTGTTCAGGACATCAGACATCACAGCAATCACTGACACAGGTTGGGGCGGAAAACTACTGTCAGATGGCACACCGACTATTATGCTCCATCTCATTGTTTCAGTGATCCACTTTACTCTGGCTTACCTCCTCCCGGAATAATAAAGCTGTCACAGGAGTTCTCTTGGCCACTCCAAAACCCACTGCGGAGTGGCTGGCCACACATAACAGAGGGTGCACTCGAAAGGCAGAGTCCAGTGAGCAGTTCAAGTTGAAGACTTTTGTGTTTTCCAGACGCCCAATAAGCAGAGGAAGTGACCACAATGTGTTTGAATCCTTACAGCATGTGTCTTCAGGAGAATAAGTACCTAAAACTAGTTAGAAAGGCTTATAATTTTTTAAATTAAAAACTGTAGACAGTAGGAGGTGACAGTCAGAGTAAAGTAAGCATGAATCCTACATAGCTGCTTCAGAAATAAAACCCGAGGGATGGGAAAGACTGTAATATGGAATTCTGAAGTCTGCTTGTGCGGTGTGGTGCACTGCATGTCCACTGCGCTGCTTTCCGGAAGGAAAAGGCTCTCCCTTTGCAAGGGCAGGGCAAAGTGGGCCAGTGGAGGCCCAGCGCCACTCCTCAAAGGATCCACTTCCACCCACCTGGCCCGCCCTGGGAGAAGGTCAGAGAGTGACATAACCAAAAGCAGACAAAACCCTGCACAGCCCATACCACTCTATCTCAGCACACTGTGTATGGCTCCTTGTTCCAGCACTTACTCAATGAGGGGCTCAGTAGAGCTCTCTGAGGTCTGGTTTCCTCCATGAGGGGGTACAATGGCTCCTTCTCATGGCGGACATGGAAATCAAACAGTTCATGTGACAAGGACAAAGCAAGTATCCCAAGGCTGTTCTTTCACTGCCCTTATTCAGTCCTGTTCAGTTCTCCAACTCTATAAGCACAACTGAAGAGTTGCCATCTCATCACACCACAGTCCTGTCTATCTCCTGAATACCCACTTGCACAAGAATATGGACAGGTGAAGTCTTGACGTGAAATACTACAGTAATTATACTACTGGGGAGAAACTTTAGAAAGTCCTACAACTTTCATATCAATAAAAGAATAACACATAATGCAAAAAGGAACATGGCCTCATCCCTCCTGGAGTGGGAAGCTGGGCAAGTTTAGCTTAGTAGAATTCAATCAACCACAGCATTTACAACCGCAGCAGCAGCCACATCAGTACCTCGCCAATGAGACTGTGAAGTCCTTGAGGGTTGAGATCTTGCTTCTTCTTCTCAGAAAGGCCCCAGCCTGTGAGGATGCTCAAAGGGTAACCAGGAATGGCAGGAGTATGTGCCAAGGGTAAACCAAACCACTCTGAAAGGCTTATCTTCTTGAAGGCGTTAAAAGGGTATCAAATATACATTAAGGAACTGGACTACTGCTAAACGAGTCACAATTCTTGTGTTTTTTTAATTTAGTAGATTTCTATCAGGTCTTGCTCTGAGATTCCGTGATCTCAGGCAAGTTACCTTTTCTCTCCATGCTTCAGTTTGCTTAGCCACACAAGGATGTGAAATAAGTTTCCTAAAATCCCTTAGGGCTCTAGAGTTAGGTATTAGTTTCTACACAAGAAGACACTTGAGCAAACTTGCTAGGTACTTGGCTGGGCACCATGAGGGACGTGAGGGAACGGAGACTCAGAGCTCCTGTTCACTGAATGAGCATCTTGGAAAATAATGAAAGGCAAAGAGCTGCAACACAACATGCGAAAGGGTGGTGGCCACCCCAGCGCAACTGACAGGGAACTTCCGGATCTGGGGAGGAGATCGGCTTGCTGCAGAGGCAGCAAGCACTGCTGCCTCTGCGCAGCAAAGCTAGAGAGGCCATCAGCCCAGGCCTGGCCCAAGTACAGAAACACAGCACAACTATGGTTCAGACAAAAAAGTCCTGCTTTCATACCTGATGTGGGGATAAGGAGGAAGATGCTGAGTCAGGGAGTGATTCCTGGCAGACGGACCTGTGAAGCAGGGTCAGAGCAGACAAGAGGGGCCCACAGTTCTCCTTCACAGGAGCATGAGCAGCAGGAAGGCAGAAGGAGTGCAGCAGATCCAGGGCCCCTGAAGCCAGGCCGTATTTCATAGATCGATTTTAAGCAGACCAATAAGACAAGCCAACAGCTCAAATGACTGACCATGTATTAATCTTCACAGGATTACTGTGTATCCAAAAATACTTTTTCTGTAACCAAAAGGAAAATAGCTGAAAGAAAATTCCCCCAAAAAAGGTAACAGAAATAAATTAATTTGTGAGGGAACAACATCTGAACATGAGGTATAGTATGATCCACAAAAATCCAATAGGATGTGGTAACTCATTCTGGGTGTGCTTTTATGCAGTTTGTAAGAAAAATTCCACATGGAACATTAGCTGAACATTTATTAAAATTCATAAAGCCATCTAAGCTGAGTATAATACAATATGCAATGACCATGATACAGTAATAAAAATACAATATCAAATACTCACTACTTTGTGAGTTAAAACTATAAACAATTTAGGCCCCTTTTTTAAAAATGAAAAAATATTTCTAGTACAACCTTATTTCAAGCATTTTCATTAGATACAGCTTCATATGTTTTCACTCACAATAGATAACAAAAGAATGCCTGCTTAAGCAACTGTATGTAAAATATATTACTTATTTCAATATTTGCACTCTGAAGTATACTCTGACATACATGAACTCAGATATGAAAATTAAGTTGTGCAGTAACAGTACCCTGGCTGATGATAAAGACTTGGACAGTTTTACATTTGGTTTAAAAACTTTACATCAGGGCAAAGCAGCAAGGACACAAAGAAGCATCATCATACTTTTCCAATACAGCAATCTGACTCCACATGATGGGGTTCGCGCTGTGATCTTCAAGTGTGCGGGCCCGAAGCTGAATTCTTATCCAGTCCAAGGAGCTGCCTGGGCTCTGAGGCAATACTTACTGATGGAGTGAGGGGGGCAAAGTGTGGGCGGCACTGCGGAGACGGTCACTGCTAACACCAGTTCGCAGACAGCCTGGGTGCACTCAGAGGCAGCGGGCAGGCGCACTGGCAACACCGAGGAACAGACGCTCACTGCACTGCACACAGGGAGCTCCGCGGCCGGTGAGCAGCTCTCGACGCAGGCTCCTGGTTGTAGTTCACAATATCTGCCTTCACCACCCTCTGCCGCAGAGAAAGGGCTATTAACAGGACATCAGCAAGAGCTACTTACTGTATAGTTATATTTTCTGAATTTGGTGAACTCTTGGTGATAACCATCACAATGAAGCATAAGTTGATATTAAAAAAAAATCAACTAGCACTAATGAAGACAGCAGTTTTTTGTTGGTTGTCTAGCTTTTTGAAAGGAGGCACTGGATACTCAGTTATAATACAAAGCAAAAGAATTAAAACCAATCATTTACATATATTTTAATACACAGGTGTCAAAGAAACATTTTCACTACTTATAAGCCATTACACTCCGCTGTAACTCTTCTTAGAATGCATACAGCAGTGAACTGGTACAAAGAACACGCTCAGGAGGGCTTACACAGGAAGTACAAGTGTTTTGAACCAATTAGTTTTTAAACCTTTTCCAGTTTTTAAAACTTCCCTCCTAAGACCCTAACTTACTTCCAAAGAGCTTACAATTGGGTTATGAATAATGACTCTAAAATATTATAGTATATAATAAGGCATTTAGAAAATTAATCTAATAATCATATTTTTAAAATAGTTTAAACAAAAGACTTTTTTGTTTCCCTCCTTCTCCCTAATTCACACACAGGAATATCTGAAGCAATGAATTTAACAAAACGCCCTAAAATTCACCTCTAAGAAATGATTTAAAGTAAAACAAACACTTTACTGCTTTCAATTCTGACTAAGTTTGCACACACAAGCAGACAAAGAAAGGCAATTCAAGCCAAATCTTTCAAATACTCTTTCAATTAGCAGGCTATTTCAGGAAAAACAGGAGAGACTGAATAATGAAGTAACTGCCCCAATCCCCCGCCTCGCCGCAAGCATAATGAACACAACTACAAAGACAAATATGCTAAAAAATAACTGAAGTGTTACTTTAATTTGTTCAGTATTTCTTGTTTCATTTGTAAGTCTCCCAGCAAAGGACCAGGTCTAAATCAGAATTTATTCATTATTATTTACAAAAATGTACAATATCACATGAACTTCTCTATTCATAAGGAATAAAGAACAAGATAACACTTACTGGTCCTCCCCCTCCCCACGCTGCGATAATCTATCTATCGATACCTGCGCTACTGCACTGAGCAGACTCTACTCTGAGAAGAGCTGGCGTGTCGGTTATCTTCCTCCGGGTACTTCACTATTTCTGCCCTGACAATATGCTGCCAATTCCAAACATCAATAACGAGATGGAGAAAGAAGGAGGAGGGGAAAAAAAGACAATAAGAAAATCAATGACTGAAAATAGAAGGGACCACCAAAGTAGAAAAAGAAAATTAACAAATTAACACGTAAATGTAAACTTATCACAAAGGAAACAGCATAATATATGCATACAAAAGGAAAGAAAAGGAACAGAAACCCAGTCAATATTATTCTTTGTAATTCTATTTCATTACTGAAATACATAGGCCAACTGAACTTTCCGGAGAAATTATGAGTTCTACTTTTGACAACATGTGCCAAAGTACAGAAAAGCACTTATTCCATTTCCTCTAACAAACATTACTGAAGACCAACTATATGCCTGTCACCCTACGCTGGCATTGCATGGGTAAATTACATGGATCTGTTCAAAAGTTGGCCTGGACCTACACTTAATCAATACATAAGGTGAAAGAGCTTTACTAGTAGGCTTATGCTGTGAGAACACAAAGGAAGGAATACTTATCTTTGAGAGTGGGTAAAGGAATGAAGAAATCAGAGGCACATATATTTCACTTGCAATTTTTATAAAGATTTCATTCAATGCTCATTCCCCCACTCATTCAAACCCTAACCTTCATGGTTCTAAATGTTCAAGTTCAAAATATATTTAAGCGCAACAGCTATTGCTTACAAATATTCAAACATTTGGATAAACAAAAATTAAAACTACACTGCCATACTTTTAATTGCTATAAACGTTAGGATGAAAAGATCACAAAAGACAGCTATGGATCACACAGAACATTTTTTTTTTTTAGATTTGAAACTATCTTTGCTATTCCATGATTGTAAATATTTAAAAATCCTGCCCAGATAACAGCATTCATTAATTTATCAACATGTATAAAAACATCTTACTAGGGGCTGTTTATGAAGACATCTATAAGTAAATATTTGATAAACAATTAAGAGTAAGTGAAAAAGATGCTAAGGTACATGAATGTGCAGTAATAGCTTGGGTGGGTTCAGTTTAAATTCTCTAGCAGGAGGGTTAACTGTCAGGCAAGATTCATGATTTACTAGGCACACAGCACTGATTCCCAGAGGAGGCGTGAGCAGGGTCCCTCACTGCAGTGTTGTGTACCATTATCTGATCTCCTTAACCCAACTATTTCACACTAAACTATACATTACAATGAAGAGAAGGGATTTTCATAATCAGCAACTCATTAATCCAACACACTGTTGATTTAAAGTCTATCATAAACACAAACACGTTACTGATCTGTGTGCTCAAGATATTTTGATCAAAGTACTGACTAATGTAATTTACTTGGATTTTCATTATCCCTTTCATCAATTATTAAAAATAATTACTATAGCAGCATCTTTTTTGGGGGGATCTTAACTCTCTGACATAAAGCTTTGTACAATTATTTCTAAATGGGAAGCCATAACAAAGGCTCTTTAGATTTGAAACTTTGCTTTCTTTGAGCAGAAAAACATAGTTCTATATTATAAAGATTACAGGAGGTGGTTTCACAGTAGTTGGCTTGGTTACAAGCCATTTATTGATTATTTCAGAGAAAATATTACCTACACAACATCCACCTTCATTTTATGAGCCAGGAAGCACGTTCAAATATTTTCCCTATTGGTCAAAAGAGTAACTTAATGAAGTAGCCGTAAGGGAAAAGGAGCTGTGTGGGGAGCGGCTTCAATCTGATCTTGTCAAGGAGCATTAACAAGCAGATGTGGAAGCAGCAGAGACCCAAGCGGTAAGTAGGAAAGCAGTGTAAGGGTGGGGATGAACAGGTATAAAGAACCCAGGCAGACTCTTGGGAAGACATTAACACAAACTGGGTCAATTGTTCAATTGTGCCTTAACCTGGACAGTATTTACCGCTGCAAATGCCATAGTTTGTCATGTCCAGGATAGAGAAGAAGCATACTATGAAAGCTAGAACATCTGTACCGTCACTCATTCAAGGCCGGTCAGTACTTGGGTACTGCAGACATTTAGATAAACAATATGTGGTCTCTGTTTTTGGGACATATAAGGATATGCAAATTATTAAAGAACACTTTGATTGACATGTATTCTACGTGTATGTAGATTACCATATGAAACACAGATACAGCATGTTTTAAAAAGTACAATGCAATGTATATGGTAGGTGGTAAAATAGAAAAGTTACTCTTCCAGTCGATGAGTCGGTATGTGCTGCAGATACACTCATAGCTTCGGGTGAGCTGTTTCAGCTCTTTGGTCTTCACAACACCTTAACCCATAAAACACAAGGCTTAGCTACACCAAATCTAAAGTTCCATCTGATTTTTAAACTTTATTTACACACAAATTTAAAGGTGAACAGAACCCAGGTATGGTGTCACACATCTTTAATACCAGAATTCTGGGAAGCTGAGGCAGAAGGATCACAAGTTCAAGCACAGTGTAAGCAACTTAGTGAGACTCGTCTCAAAATTTTAGAAGGGCTGGGGCTGTAGCTCAGTGATAGAGCTCTTGCCTAGCACACACCAGGCTCTGGCTTTAATCCCCAGTACCACAAAAACAACAAAAAACGCTATCTCAGTTTCCTGTAAGCACAGCTCAGCACTCCCTGCAGCTCTGCCTGTCCTCTGAGAGGAAATCTAGGGTACTTGGATCTCTTCCTCTTATCCAGTCATTCCCCAAACCCACAGATTCTTCTTTGAAATGCCTCTGAAATTCAGTCTTTCTTTCCTTGCTGCCTTGACTGGCATTTATCACGACAGCAGTAACCCAGTCTTCTTACTTCTATCTCCTTCCCATCCAACCGCACACAAAAATCCCCCCATAGATTAATTCTAACTAAAAACTGCTTCACTTAATTTCCTGTCTAAATATGTATTTCCCATTCACAATAGGTCAGAAAAATTTATCCACTGGGCATTCATAAATCCCAATAATCTGTTCTCAAATTCCCTCAGAGGATAGGCTAAACAGGAGACGTTCTAGTGTCAGGCAGAGATGGGTTCAATCCTGTCTCCCCCACCTAGCAATGGCTTAGTGATCAGGTCACTTAGTGTTTCCACAGTCTCAGGCTTAGGACAGTATAAAATGATGGAATGCCACATGCTCCACAGAGTCATAATGAGAATTAAATGAGATAACACACACAATAAATTTCTTCACTGGAGGCAAGGACTACACTTGAAATTTCTTCAAGGCTCTTTTGGGCCCACCACTATACTGCATATGTAATATATAATCAATAAATTACTTATCATTGCTTCATAATCATTCACAGACTCTCCAACTAACCACAGACAAATACCATTTAGAAACAGATGCTAAAACACAGAGGAATCATGTGAGCTCTGAGGTCACAGGAGTTTGTGTTCACATAAATGATGGTGCCTTCTTTCTTGTACGCTCCTAAGCCAAAGGCAAGTAACTGTTTTCGTAGTGGGAGCTATTTACAAAGCACACAATACCCTACCATTCTGTCTGCCCACAGAAAATAATGAAATGAATGTGAGTGATAGTAATTAAAAGCAGCGAACTTGTAGTGTTCCAAATAACTTAAGTCCTTCGGTCAATTCAGTGTAACAATTTTCAATTGGTACTGGCTCTGATTACTTTGACAAACACAAATACATCTCCAAAGTGTGACTATGAGAATATGATGCAAAACTAACTCTAAAAGAATTGAAGAAGAACTTAAAGGAAAAGATCATTTTAGCTACATGGAACAGGGGTGTTGGAAGAAACTAAGGGGAAATGTTAGTTTGTTGCTTCTAAACCATTTTGGAAGCTCAACTTTAAACTACAGGCTCTTGTTCTAATTTTTCATTCTGTCAGACATGAATTAGTGTGAAACTATGTCATCTTTAAATTTTTAACACGTGGTATTCATAAGCTCTCAGTCTAAGACAACTGTCTAGTAATAGTAAAAGAACACAGAAACTGTCAATAATTAATAATACTATCAGATTATCAAAAAAGTAAAACTATCAGGTTACCAAGAAGTAATATTATCAATGAGAGTATTTTAAAGTTGAATAGATGGCCCTAAAAGAACTGAAAACATACAAGATAACATGGCCAAAAAGTTAACTAATAAATTAAGCACTGATAAAATTTTTATCAATTTCACAATTTTTTCCAATACAGAGGACAAAATTAAGTTTCAATATTATCATATTTTGTTAAAAGTTAACATTATCTTTCACAATAAACAATGATTTATGTATACAATGTATTTCTAAGAGATTTTAGGCACATGTACACAGAATGCCTAAGTGTGAAAGGATTCATCAGTAAAAGTCAATGTATTTTAAGAAATTGATTAATTTTTTAAGCTGTAAAGCTCAAGATAATCACCTGTGACTGTTCTATTTCTGCTTTATTTAACTTGATTCCAAGGATGTCAGCAGCAACTTTCTGAAAACACAGGAAGACCTACATAACAAAAATAGATTTAAATGATTTAAAACAGGCACACTTGTTACCATTAAATAAATTGAACTTTCTAGAAAATGATAAACAGCAAGAATTACAAAAATATGATGTAGCAGGTAATTCCAAAAATACCTCTGTAAAATATAGCAAAACATTAAGTGGAATAATTTTAAATAATTAAAACAATTTGAAAATCCATGCATTTCACTGGATTATGTTTATCATTAAAATAGACATTTTTTTAGGAGCCAAGGACATAGCTCAGTGGCAGAGCACCTGCCTGGCAAGCACAAGGTTGTGAGTTCAATTCCTGATACCAAAAAAAAAAAAAATTTAAAATAGACATTTTTTAAAAGACCTAATATGATAATTAGTTGCCACTTCAAAAATAGAATGACAATAAACACTTATTAGCATCTCAAACTCTATAGTTCCTGAAGAAATGAAAATAAATTAATCTATACTTTACTACTTTGGTTCTTTACTTCCAATTCAATGCTGGTCTTTTGACCTAGGTTCAGTCTATCTTAAAAGGTCTTAATTTCCAACACACTAAAAATCTTTGAGGCTCTCATGTCAATTTCAGAATATTTTCCAGATCTGCAGTAAAACAACTTGGTACTCTTTACCATATTTTATTAACTCACAGTAAAGAACAATAGATCCCATCAAAGCACTTTTCTATAAACTGCCTTTTGTATCTATAGCTAGCTCATGCGGGCTCCACCGTAATTCCTAAAGTTCCAGCACTGATATTTACTGCAGTATCATTGATCTATGCTAGATCGTGTCCTACCATATTCTCATCTTTTTATCTAACTCATCTTTAATAATTTAATTTTTATTTGGATCAAAGCATGCTATGTGTATGTACCAATTCTCCACAATGACTACAGTTATTACGTATTGCAAACATACAGCATAAAAAAGAGAGAAAAAGGAAATACAACTTTCTGAAAAGTTTATGCTATAAGATTTATGCTATTTTTACCCCCCAAAAGCATACAATTCAGTTAACTGATGTCAATGTTCAAGAAACAATAGGATCTGACGTGACGGAACAGAGAAGGACAGCGCAAAGGGTGAGCAAGGCAGAGGCGCCGATCACGTGGGTCTCGCAGGCTACTGCACAGACTTCGGCATTTATTCTGAGTCAAATGCAAGCAATGGGAGCCTGGATTTTTATTTTAACAGGACCAATCTAGATATTGTATTCAGCAGTTATTAAAGAACAGCAGTGAACAAAAAGGAGAAATCACATTAAGTTAGTAGCAGTGGAGATGGCAAGCAACAGTCACCACATTTTGGATATATTTTGAAACTAGAGCAAACAGGAGCTAGTCAGTGACGGACAGATGTAGGTTTTGCGAGAAACGGAGTAGTCGTGGATGACTCCAAAGCTCTCTTGACTCCAGCAAATGGGAAACTACATCTGCCACTTATCAAAGTAGGAAGACTGGGAGAGGCCTGAGGAGAGAATGTGCGCGCCTCAGTCCTGGGTGTGTTACACTGTTGGATGATTGTACATATGGTACAGTCACACAGCAGCATCTCTGTGGTATTACTGAGTGAGCAATTAGATTTGAGAAATACAGAGTTCAGGGATGAGGTCTGGGCAAGGCCAAGAAACTAAATCAAGTTCTAAGGGAATAAGTTTAGAAAAAGGGACACAAGGAACCTATAGTACCTATAGCACCCCAACAGTTACAGGTTAGAGCAATAAGATGGAATAAATAACAAGAGGAGAGAGAGAGAAAAGAGAAAGAGAGCAAGAGGAGGGGAGAGGAGAGAAGGGAAGGGAAGGGATGGGAGGGGACGGGGAGAGAGAGAGAGAGAGAGAGAGAGAGAAAAGAAAGAAAGCGGGGAGGGAGGGAAGAAAGATTAAGGAGACAGAAGAAAGACCAGGAGGTATGGTGCCCTGGAAGTTGAATAAAGAAAGCATTTAAAAAAGGAGACAATGATCAACTACTGTATATGCTGCTATGAAGTGACATAACATGCAGATTAAGAGGTAAGCACTGGATTCGTCAAGGAAGAGGTCACTAGTAACTACCTTGCTGGTAGCAGTTTGGGTGAACTACAACAGTCCATTGGAATTGTTCAAGAGAAACCTGAGGGAGAACTGGTGATACATCTTTCAAAGCATTCTGCAGGAAAGTGAGAAAGAAATAAGGCAATAGGTACAGAAAGCTGTGGAATCAAGAATTTGCTTGCCTTTAAGATAGGTCACAATATTTTGTACGCTGACAGAATTAACTAACAGGCAAAACGATGATGTAGGAAAGAGAAAGAATTGCTGAAGCAATCCAACAAAGAGAAATGGGAGTGGGGCATCATGGGAGTGGGGCGCCATGGGAGTGGCCGCAGGTCGGAGCAGAGTTCTCACAGCACAGGGAAGGCAGAAGATGGGAGCAAATGCGGCAAGGAAAGGGGAGGGGTATCCGAGTAGATGTATGGCAGAGGTATGTGGAAGCTGGCTTGTGTTTGTTTCAAATTGCTTACAAAATAAGACAGGTTATCAGTTAAGAAAACAGAGGAGAATATTTCGAACATCTGAAGAGAGAAGAGAAGCTATGAAACAGTCATGTAGGTAAGATGGTAAGATGAGAGCAGGGACACACTGCACAATCACGGAGCAGTACCCAGGGCCCCTTGGAGGTAGTGACTGTAAACAATGCGAAACCTCTGGCACGCCTCTTTGTTTTTTGGTGGTTACATCCATGTGTGCCACCACAGAAGAGTGGAGGCTTGATTTAAAGCAGAATTAAGACTTGACCAAGTGAGTCTGACAAATTTAAAGAGGAAAAAGGACAACGATGATTCTGACTAGTCATGAGCTTTAGGAATGTCTTGTAGGTCTTGCTAAGTCTGAAGAATGACTGGGTTAGGACCCTTAAGGTGTGAGCAGGAAAGACAGAATGGTTGATCATTATGATCAGAATGTCTGACCCTGCAAAGACACAGGGCTGCAGTGATATGTAATGACACTCACAGGAAGGGGTGCCCCAGGTGGGTTGCAGGACAAAATAAACAGACTGGAATCACTAATGATCAGGGCAGAGGTAGTATCACAGAAAGCACAGTAAGCCAGGCATTTAAGTCTGCAAGAATGAAGGGAGTTAGCCTGGCCCTGGAGTAGTATCTATAAAAACAATCACTTTTTAATGGAGGCTCAACACAAGTACCCAAAGAATACTTAGCTAAACACAAGCTCCAATATTAGAAGTTAAAATAATCCCAAGACAGTAAAAGACCCCTAGGAAGCTCTGAGCATAGAAACTCAATCAATCTATAGATAAGTTTCTTGAGAAGCACACCAATACTATACTTCTAAATGGCATGTGTGGGTATCCGCCCATGTGCACATGGTTCTGGGAGAAAGAGCTCCAAGAGGCCAAATTAAATGATTCTAAACTAAAAAAAGTTTAAGTTCCTTTTATATTATTTAATATTTAGCCTAGTCATTTAATCTGTGAAAGATATTATAAAGGAAAAGCATTAAATATTAAACCACAGAAATTTTTCAAATTTCATTTGGTTAAAAAACATGTTAAGAAAATTAATAGTCATGAGCAAGGGCCTGGGTTCATTCCCCAGCACCAAAAAACAAAAGAAAAAAATTAACAGTGAAGTAACAGAAAAAAAAAAAAAGAACAGTGGCAAATATATTTACAAAAGTTATAACAAATGACTTATCTCTGGTATAAAAGTGGTCATAGAAAATTTTAACAGTCAATGAAAAATTACAGAATGTTAATAAGCAGAAAATGAATAGCTAACAAAATTTTTAAAATTTCAATCACAATTATAATCAAAGCAATTCAAATTTAAATAATAAAGTTTTGTTGTTTGTTTGGGCCTACCCCTTTGACAAAGACTTAAAAATAAACAATAGATGTTAAATAAACAACAATGTTAAAAAAGAGATTGTGACCAGGCATGTGGCACCAACTGTAATTCTAGGACTTAGGAGTCTGAGGCAGAGGGGCTGGGGGTATAGCTCAGTGGCATAAGCACTTGCCCGGCAAGCGCAAGGTCCTGAGTTCGATCCCCGGTACCAGAAAAAAAAAAAAAAAAAAAAAAAGAACTTCTAAGGAGTTTGAGGCAGGAGTACCACTGAGTCTGAGCTATAGCCTGGAATATGTAATGAGTTCGAGGTCAGCCTTCACTACACAGAAAAACCCTGTCTCAAAGTAAAAAGATAAATAGGGTAACAATCGTATAATACTAGTGAAACTATAAATTAATTTAACCTTGCAGGTGGTAATTTGGTAGTACTTTTCAATCCATCAAGGAATCTATTCAAAGGAAATAAGCAAACTATCAAAAGCTTACAGATAAAATTTTATACTAGAACATTATGTACAGAAATCCAAATCAACACTTAGTAGCAACTTAGAAATACATCCAAGACCAACAATAAGGGTATGATCAAATATATTTTAAACATTTAATAGATTATTAAATCTAGTGATAATGCTAAATAACATGAATAATTTTCTAACAATGAAAACACTGAATAAAAAAGGAAAATACTAAATCATTTTTATATTCTTATCATAAAATATTTTTGGCAAATATTTATAATGATTAAGACAGTGAGCCCTGGAATGTCATCAGCTGGATTTACAAATCTGATCTCATTATTTATTAGCTGTGTAATTCAGGCATTGTTATGTAATCTCTCTTTAAGACTCATTTATAAAATAGAGAATCAGAGCAGAACAGCACGGGTCATAAGGTAAGTACTCAATACATGCAGTCTGCAAGAAGAAGCACTTGCACTAGCACCTGAGACATCAGATAAAGAAGACTCAAAGGAATCATATGAGGTTATCAATGGTCATCTCTGGATTCTGGGATTATGGGTGATTCATATGCTTTTAATTTTTTGCATTTTTAGATTCCTTAAAATAATACAGTTATGTTAAATGAATTATAAAGGTAATATAACTAGAATAAACATATCTAAGGTTTTTCATGTCTTCAGTGGGAATTAATTTGCTCCAAAGGTTAAGCATACTTTCAGGGAAGAACTCGTGTCCAACAGTGATTTTCTCTTGCCCAGCCTATTTTTTTAAATGTAGTCCTTTATTGAGCAGTTTCTCATTTTACAGCACCACAGATCCTATGTTATATTAGTAAATAAAAGAAAACATTACTTACAGTATGCAGTACTCATTAGTTTACTTACAGAGTCTCCTGTCTTGGCTGAGACGAAGTGGCTACTAAAACCGTTTTCCTGGCAAAATCGTAAGTGCTTCTCAGGTTTTACTGTTCGCATATGCTCCAAATCAACTAGAAAAGTGTTAAAAAGAACAAAATTCAATACTGGAGTCAATTAAAACATTTTCAACATGTTTACATTTGACTTACTTTCCTGAGCGTGGACACTAGCTGTGTAGTCTTGGGCAACTGATTTAATTTCTTTATGCCTCAGTTTCTACACTTACAAATTGGGAGAAATAAATAAATCTCCTTTATACAGAGTTCTTTCAGCATTTTTTTTTTTTTTTGTGGTACTGGGGATCGAACTCAGGACCCTGCGCTTACTAGGCAAGCGCTTATTCCACTGAGCTATATCCCCAGCCCTTGTTCTTTCAGCATTAAGCCTACATAGTGCACAATGAATGGTGTACAATCCCTCCAAAGTGTGAACTATCACAGTCTATAGAAATTTAGGCATAGTGGTAGCACTCAGATACCTACTCACTGTAATGCATTTAAGCACAGGGGCTAACTGAATATAAGGGTTCTTATCCAAACATATTTGGTTTGAAACAGTTTAATTACTTGAATAATTAGGATAAGTAAGTAATCTTTACAACTTTACTAGTAACACAAATACATAATATTCTGCTAAAAATGATCAATATTATATTGCATACTGACATAAATTTATTTACAGCCAAAGTTTAATTTCACACAGATACAGTTCAGCTGTATTGTTTCCAAGTCTAAAGTATCCATTTTGAGAGTTATGGACAAAGTTGAACTGTAGGTATTTTACAGCACAGCACAGAACTCATGCCCAATACCGATCTTCTCCTGCCCAGTCTATTTTTTCAAATGTGATCCTTTATTGAGCAGTTTCTCTTTTTACTACCTACAGACCCTACTAGGGTGTTGACCCAATGCCATCCAACTATAAGGCGAATACATTCATAGGATTTAAGGACAACTAGGCTTTTTGAGTCAACAGAGGGAAAAAAACCCTTAAATTGATTTCCTGAGGAAGAGACCCAACAGACTTGTAAAATCTTATAAATCTGCACATCTAGTAAGGCTACAGAAGAGCAACAATTGATTATCAACTAAAAATGCTTTCATTATTCATAAAAGGCTTTATTTAAAATTATATTAAAGATTTTTAGTCTGTAGGTTGAAGAGATCTTTCTCTAGATTTTTGATCTAGTAAGGGATTCCTGAGCTGCATTTATGTTCCTTACCTTGGAAAATTGGGAGGTTTTTTCTTTTTTTTTTTTTTACTGGCCACAAGCTGCTGTTCCTTAAACATCACTAAGACCTTATTTACAAGAACAAGCCAAAAAATATCCAGATGCCACAAACATCAATTTGTGGAGGACTAAAATACTAAGCTATTAGCCTGACGTTTATACACCTAGTTCATCATAAAATTGAAACTAAAAATACTTCCCTAATTCAATAAGAATGGAAACAAATCACATCATCAGAAAAAATCCCTAATGAAATGTCTCCAACTGAAAAACAAATTAAGTTATATCATTTTAAGTTTGTTTGATTTGTCTTTTCTAATGCAAGTGTCTATCATCATTTTCCTTTCTGTTTTTTCCTCTGCTCTAACTTTTGAACTACTACAAGTACATCCATATCTTCCAGAGATGTACTATCCAAACAAAAGTGTCTTTTCCTAATAAATACAACTATGCAAAAACTAGTACTAGTCAATCAAATAATCATTTATTCAAAAAACACTTACTGAGCATCTGTTATACTCCAGGCACTGTGGTAGACAGTGAGAATCTTAAGCAAAATGTAAAATTGAGTGCTGCAAAATACTACCACCTATATTGTTAACATGAGAGGCCATTAAGAAATGAAATAGCAGGTACTTGTCTAAATGCCCACAGACCATTTCCCTCTCTAGGGTGTTAGAAATCAGCAAGCAACCGGAAGCGAGCTCAGTCTGGTCTAAATCGTGCCCCCCAACATGCATCTGAGTTACTGTATGTTGAAACTCTTACCAGTGTGACCACATTTGGAAGCGGGGTCATTAGGAGGTACTCAGGTCATGAGAACTGAGCCTTCATGGAGAAGATCAGAACCCAAGGGGTGGGCCTACTCTCCTCTGCTCTTCCGCCATACAAGGACAGTATTCATCCATCCCTTCCTGCCTGTCTACCTCTGTCATGGGGGACACAGCACTCACAGTGCCATCTTGGAAGCACAAATGGGATTCTGACCAGACAATGGTCCTGCCAGTGCCTTGATCTTAAATGCCTCAGTCTCCAGAAGTGTGAGAAATGAATTTTGGTTGTTTACAAATTACTCATTTAGTTATTTTGCTATGGCAGCACTAACCAGCTATAACACAAGCATAATTCATTCTAATAAAACAGAGATGAAAATTATGAAGATGAAATTATAGTGAGACCTTTGCACTGGTAAAAACATTACTTCTATTCTTAAGAGCATTCTTAAAATTATTGATAGCACCCATCCACTATGCACGTGATAGTGCACTATTACAATTATTTAATTTCCACACGCCCTTGAGCCACTCAGATCATTTTCACTCAGATCATTTTATTTTTTAGAATGAAATTAAACTTTCTCAATACATGAAAGACAATCATAAAGACAAAAATACACAAGAGGAAGAAAACTTGGGATTCTCTTTCTGGGAATGTAGAACATATGTAGAAATAAAATGCCTCAAAAGCAGGCAAAGGACTTATACAGACATTTCTTCCAAGATGATGTCACCAGAAAAATGCAAATCGAACCCACAAAGAGACAGCACATCAAATGGAACAGCTACCACTAAAGACAAAGTGACACAAAAATGTTGACAACAGCAAAGACTGGATAATGAGAATGGTACAACCTTAACAGAAAACAGTGTGGATGATCCTCACAGCAACATCTGAAACAGAACTACCATACGATCCAGCAATCTCACTTCTACGTATATATCCCAAAAAGCTGAAAGCTGGGTCTCAAGAAGATGTTTGTACACCCATCCATGTTCATAATACCCCAAGACACAACTGCCAGAAACTCGAATGTGCAGCTATGGATGAATAAACAAAATGTGGTATATGAATACAATAAACTATTATTCAATCTCAAACAGGAAATCTTGTCACATACTACAAAATAAATGAATCCTGAGGATACTGAACTAGGTGAACAAGCAGATCATGAAAAGGCAGTAACTATATAATTACAGTTATAGGAGGTAACTACAGAAATCAAATTTATAGAAACAGAAAAGGAAATGGTGACTAGAAGGGGCATGAGGACAGGGAAGAGGAAAGTTGTTTGATTGGTATAGTTTCAGATTTGCAAGATTAAAAAGTTCTGGAGATCTGTTTTACAAGAAGAATATATTACTGATTGAGCTATACAGTTAAAATGGTTAAGATGGTAAACTCTGTTATATGTTCTGTATCACATAATAAAATAAACAAAAAATACATAGACACCCAAATCTAGAATTTCTGATTATCAGCCACTCTAAAATACTTTAATGGAAAAATAAATACTTTAGTGACTCTTCATAGATCCCCTCCCTCAGCCTCAACATTGACAAGTCATAACCAATATTATTTCATCTATATTCTACTCCCAGATTAAAGCATATTTAATATACTATATACCACCTTATCCAAAAATATTTCAATGCTATGTATTCTGAAAAAAAAATTTTTATTTCATTGAGGTTCACAGCTTTGATTCAGAAGCAGTAAACTGGAATTTTCTCTATAAAGTTTCACTTTCATCTTTCATTTGACCCTGCTGACTCCACTGGAACACTAAGTCCTACACTTATATAATGCTCCAATGTATTTATACAGACAATTTCCAGAATAAAATAGCTTGTATTTAGGAAACAGATTTTGATGAGAAACTAAAAGTAAATGGTGTTTAATAAACAGTAAACAATTCTGATTAAAAACCACATCATAGCAAATATCATCACAAAGCATCATTATAAGAAAAGAATTTTACTATTCCAGAAGATGATCTTTATTGCTTATATTTTGGGTGTAGAGATGGCATAGTATGTACAAGAATTAGTCTCACATGAGAAAAAAGTTCTGAGCTTCTCAATTGCTTTCATTATGGCAAATATAGGAGAGACTTGGGTCGGATGTAGCCAGGGTTCTTCAGCTGTCCACTGGTTCATTTGGAGAGGAAGCAGGCACGGCAGTAAAAAGCATTCTCCCCAAGCAAGGGCTCCCAGTGCTCTAGAGTCTCACCAGAAACTGGTTCTCATTTTATAAATAACAATGTATTGTATTCTTGAAAATTACTAACAAACTAGATTTCAAAGTGTTCTCACCCTAAGAAAATAAGTTTGCAACATAAGATACATGTTAATCAGTTCAACTGAGTCATTTGACAATCCATATACAACTGTGTGCATATACACAATATATAATTTATATAATTTTACATATAATTGTTTATATATATAATTTTTATCAATGAAAATAATTAAAAATAGAAACTAAAAAAATGTACTCTCAAGAGCTTAATTGCCTAAATTTGGTTCCTGCCATTACTACCTATGGGACCTTGAATAAACCACTTAAGCTTTTTTCTCAGACTTCTCATGCTGTCTTGGTTACCCTTCTCTCACTGCTGAGACAGAATACCCAACACCCAAAGTTAAAAAAGGAAAGGTTTATTTTGCTCACAGTCTGTGGAGGCTTGAGTCCATACTTGGCTGGCTCCAAGGTAGGGTGGCACACAGCACAGGGCAACAGTTCCTGTCAGTGGAAAACAGCAAAAGCACCAAGAGCAAAAAGAGAGCAAGCCTCTCTCCTTTCCTTATATTGTATGCAGGCTGCTGTCCCAGGGCTGTGTAACACTCACACCCATAATTCCAGCATTGGACCATCAATCA
Source organism: Dinomys branickii (assembly GCA_004027595.1). Lineage (NCBI taxonomy): Eukaryota > Metazoa > Chordata > Mammalia > Rodentia > Dinomyidae > Dinomys > Dinomys branickii. The sequence continues at coordinate 12,011 of PVLD010014487.1, read as the reverse complement.
CAAACTCTAGAAGCCGGCCCCAAGACTGCATAAGCCCTTGGGGAGACACCCAGACACAAACCACAACACATGTAAAATGTGAACAGTAATAGATCTCTTTCATAAGGTTGTTGTTGTAGATCGAAATGAGCAGATAAATACAAAGCAAAGAGCAATGACTGGCATGCAGAAAGGTGCATACTATGTGACAGGGATACAACTAGCACTAGCTGGTACTGTAACAGTTTGTCCCTGTGTTCACTTAACAACTACTCACCCACCATCTCTTAAGTGCTACGCACTGGGAGGCTGGAACACGTCGAAAGGCCTGTACAGTGCAATGCTGAGACCAGAGGAGGCCCTGAGGTCCCGTGCCAGTTAGCCTTACTCAGCCGCCTGACTGGGTTAAGACTCTGGAGCAGTGGGGCTATGCTCGTGCAGATGATATGCTCATCCTTGCTCACAGTTCTATATGCTGAAGCTGCTGCACAGCTCCTCTGGAGGAGGTGGGTCACGTGGGGCCTGCCTGTGGAGAAGTCTCTCTTGCTGCTTCTCTTCCCTCGCCCTGTCTCCCTATCACCATGAAGCGAGTGGCTTTGTTCCACTACACCCTGTCACTGCTGCCTTTGGAGCCAGTCAACCGCGGACTGAAACTTCCAGAACCATGTGTCAAATTAAACTCCTCCTTTAAGTTTCAGGTATTTCCAGCAATGGGCAATCTGACCTGTCCAGCTGCTATAAGACACAACGGAGTACTGACAAAGGAAATTCCTAAAACTAAAGCTTCTCGGGATGACAGGAAAGAGCTCCAGAAAGATAATGATACAACTCTGAAGGATGAGGAAAACTTGGAGCAGCCCTGTGAGCAGAAAGCATATACATTCCTTACAAAAAGACCATGTGCAGAAGCAACTGCCATAAACTTTGGAAGCACAGGCAGTTGATTTTTTCTTCCTCCTGAAAGTCATTACAATTCTACATATTAATCAACCTTAAGGTGGTTCATACTAACTGTATGGTTGTGAAAATCACTGGCTACAACAACGAAGTTCATGCGCTTCTTTAAAAGGTAAAACAACATTGTCTCTAATTTAGTACTGCTAGTACTGTTCTTGTGCTACTTTGCAAATGGCTGTTAATATGTTTTCATTCCTTTACTTTTAAAAATTTTAAAAAATTATAGGAAAGGCAAAGTAATTGCTCAAAAGAAGGAACGACTAGGATGACAGAAAGAAGAAAAAAGAGAAGGAAGGCAAAATATAAATATATATATGAATAGCTGCGGTAACTGTGTTGCTGATCTCTGACGGTGTATTGAAAGGAAAGTTAATGCTTAAAGATTTTTATGTTCTGATCAATATTGCATGCTCATATCTAGTAATCTGAGCAACTGATTTTAAAGTAACAATATGCAATGGCATTACCATGGTGAATTCTTACTATCTTGTCTAGTGAAATTCTGTATTATCTCTAATGTTTTATCTAATAATTATTTTCTTATTCTCTTTAACGGTTTGAACAATCTTCCGTTCTTGTATCTGGCAATCTGAGCAACGTAGTTGAGGACAGCGATATGTAATATAAGAACCACTGTTAATTTGTACTAGTTTATCTTGAAACCCTGTATCACCTTAAATGCTCTTGCTTTCGCTTATCTATGTTTGTAATGCTGGTGTGCTGCTACTGTTCTTTCTTTTGTTTTGTTTTGTTTGTTTTTCATTTATTATTCTCTTTAAAATAGAATTTTTAAGAAGATAAATACCTTAAAATAAATTTAATGAATATGAGCATCTATTATTATATGACAAGTACTGTGTAAAAAGAACAAGCAATAAATAGGAGAACAAAATAAACATTATTTCTACTCTCACATTCAAGAGAAAGAGTGATAAACATGCACATAAATAAAAAGTTACAACGTTCATAAGCTGAAATGGGGAGGGAAGCAAAAAGGTGATGAGGTAGAGTGACAGAGCAGAATAGGTACCAGGTTCCAGGTGCCAGGATAGCAATTATGACAATTTTATATAGGGAAACTTCGTTGATCTAAGTACTAAATTATAAAAATTAGCAAAAGGAGAGAAGATTGGAGGGGAAAATGCTTTTGTCACTGGGACAACAGAAACAAAAGCAGGAAAGACAAAAGGATTGCGAACAATTGAAGAACACAACGAAAGCTAGTAAGCCAGAGTGGGAGCCTGCAGTGTAATGAGGACACTACTCAAGTGCTGTCATGGGAGCCACTAGAAGGCTGCAGCCAGCAACACAACACCATCTTTGCATTTTGAAAAACAAATTCTCTGGCTTTTTGTAAGGAGAAAGGATGATGAAGAGCAAAAAGAAAAGCAGACAAACGATGTCAGGAGATTTCTGAAGCAACCTAAACTCTGCTTCAAAATTCACAAAACACTGTGGGGCACCAAAACAATCCTAGAGGATACATAAGCTTTATTCTAATTTCACACACACACACACACACACACACACACACACACACACACACAGAGGTTCAGAGTGAGTTGAACAAAATCCCCAAGTATGTCAGCAGTATCACAATACTACCCAATTCAAAACAAGTCTTCCAAAGAAGAAGGCATCAGCATTGGAGATAATCACTTTAAGTCTTTTATTTACAACTCTAAATAAAATGATGAAGATAAACAACTTTAAATAGTCACTATTATTTTAAAAAGGGGATTGTAATGTAGCTAGTTAATACTTTCAAGTATTAATACCAAAAAATCATAAAACTGAGCCCATAAGCACTACAGAAGAATATCAGCTATGCTTTGCCTCAATGCTTGATTATATAAATTCCTTTACAAAGTACTTACAGCTGTACACACCAGTTGTGTAACTGTATGTTTAAAAATGATCCATCATGATTAGCCCAACCAAATATGACAAGTAAAATTCCCTTAATAATGTATTAAATTTGATTTACATGTACTTTAAAAAATGTATGCATCTAACTTAAAACACACACTAATGCTAATAAGCCAACCATATAACAACTTCATTTTTTAAGTCGTATTTGTTTGTTGGCATTCAGGATTCCTTACTCAGACCTTCCACAGCATCTACCTAATACAACTACTGATAATAGACAAGACTAAAAACTAGATACCTAAAATGCATCATAATCAGAGGTGATCAGAAAAAATTATGTAAATATTTAACTAAAATTTTGAAATTCAGAAACACAGCAGTACTTCCATCACATTTTAAATACCAATTTGAGACTTTACGATGTTCCCATTTTCCAAACTATTTCTTTTTCAACATGCTGTATGAATATATTTAAAATACATGTGATTTTTTCATTCAAACAGAATGTTACTTCATGTTTTGAAAATAAGAAAAGTAGTATATGCTGCTAATTAATTATATTATTAATGTCTATTCCCTGTCCATGGAAAAAAGCATCGAAGTATATACAATTTTTGTTCTTCAGTCTACACATAACAACAGAAACAGAATTATTCTCAGTGAAATGACTGTAAAAAATGCTGCTGTCTAACTTAAAAGAAGTAAAAGCAAAATATAAATATAGCACTTGTAGAGATTTTCACAGTAATTTTTAGGTTATCAAGGAAACATCTAGAGTGTTGATCTGGTTATACTCAATTCAAACAAACTACTTGTCACATTAACTACCTCCAGGAAGTTACTCCAAACACAAAATAAACTGTTTATGCCCCTACTCAGATAGATAACATGACAGATTGTTATTAGTTGAAGACAGATGAAATACATTAATTTGATTGTGAGCATGTGTTTAATTTTACACTGCCATGTACACACTCTAATGCTGTCTTTCTATGATGACACAGTAAATCATGCCATATTGGAAGAATTTCTAATGCAAGAAAAAAAAAAAAAATTACCAGAACTTGACTTTGAATTTTCAGATTCTCAAACCAACCTTCTTTAAAAAAAATAACTGCCTAAAAATCACTGGATTCCACAGATTTTTTTAAAAAGGTAACAAAGAACCCAAAATCTTGTATAAATTTAAAGACCTCAATGGAGTGGAACATTTTTTCCTATATACTAGTTTTTATATTTCTTCTGAAATGTCTTCTCCTGACGCTTCTCATTTTCTCCCGGGTCCTCAGTGTTTATCTTACAAGTATGTAAGTGCATTCTAAACAAGGACACTTGCCATATTCACTCCAAACATTTCCCTTAGGATTTTCCTTTTAAGGAAAGAGAAACTGGGATGGGGGAAAGGAGAAAAGAAAGAAGGGAAAAGAAAAGTGAATTATATATATATATATATATATATATATACTTGTACATATATATGATAAATAGCTATACTAATAATTTCTATTCACTGAAAAGAAACGTTTGTGCTTATATTGTTTGATCAATCTTCCATGCCTATATCTTATAATCTGAGCAGCTATATTGAAGATAACAACAAGCAATGTACTAACCATTGTTACTGTCCTACTATCTTGTTTTGAAATTTTGTATTTTTTCTCTTTAAAATAAAAAAAAAATTTCCTTTTAAACATTTCATGATACTTTTGACAAACAATTCAAGGATTGTGCTTTTATAAAGCCAAGTTTTATGAAGTGAAATACTCTGAGATAATAGACTTCTTGTTGTTTGCAGTTCTGTTTATTTGGTTCTTTTGCTTCAGGCAGCTAAAATAAAAAACATAAAAGAATAACAAATGCATAATAGAATGACCACTCAAAATGTCTATAGATTCTTAAAACACGAATATCAGTTGTATCTAAAACAATATTGATTTCTTGATTTTTTATAGGAATCCCACACAGAACTGAAAATTAATGTAGTTTCACACCACAGTAAAAATAAATCTCATACTTGGGAGATATATGACACAAAGAATAAACAAATTATTGCATTTATAAAAGTTAAAATGGCAAAACTAACACATGATGAAGCATATAGAGATAGTCAAAGCAAAATAAGAGCACAGAAAAGATCAGGACAAACGATAAGTTTCCTCTGAAGGTACAAAGAAATGGATACACCAATGCACCTGCTCAGCCTGCCTCTGGGGAGCGGATCTTCAAACGATGCACATATTTTACATACTCTTGAATGTTTATTTCATTATATTAAAAACTCCTATTGAAATTATGATAGTATGACATTGTCTTAAAACCCAGTTTTTCATAAAATTTTAAAAATCAAACTTTGTTACAGCATTCGGAGGTTTCATCATCTTTCCTAATGATCTCTACTAATCCTTTAATCATCAAATCATATTTTTTATCTACCTATATATCATAAACCTTGTGGAATTTTTTTTTCAATTATTTAACAGCTGACTCTTCTAGGCCCTCATTATTTCTTTGCTTCTCAGCTTTCATTGACTTTGCACACTGATCTCAGAATTGCCTAAACAGTTTGCACTGTGGTTACACTGTACAGTCATGTACATATCCACAAACCAACTTACAAGGATTGTGAGGGTATAATGAATCGTCTTAACTCTGTGGAGTCCCCGAAACACCACCTACAACAACCAGTATCAAGAGGACAGATGGGAGTGTGTAAGAATTCATATGACTTCCTCGCCTTATTTAGCATTATTACATGACCACAATTCCTTCTAGTAATGTGGAAGTTCTTCTGTAACCTCAATTAAAATGAAATCATGGGTCTAAAAGAGGGCATAGCACTAATAAAAATATTTGCAGCTGACTACACTTTTTGTTGCTTTCTGTAGCATCTGTGCATAAGCCAATTATGAGGAGGAATATATGCCCACATACTAAAAGCCTAAAGGAACTGGAAAATTAATAAACTTTCCTTATTTTAATTCATGTTTTGTGCAGAGGTTTATTAGAACACTTCTGTATAATAGGTATACATAATAACCCACATTCACTTACACCATTCATACGTAGACTTGCATGAAGAAAAAGAACTATGTTTGTCCTTGTAGACACTAGCGAATCCTGGCATCTTGCAAAGCAGAGAAACCATAGAAAGAGCTACCTTGATTAGGTAATTATACTGTGGTTTTTAAATCCTTCTTAATATTTCCCTCTATTTTGTAATTACCAATAATGATCGTATTTTTAAAATACTGAGATGGGGAAACAATACAACATGACTGAGAAAAATGAACAGTAGAAATTAAACAGAAAATCATCCCAGTAGCAACAGGATTCAGAGTAATACTGAACACTTGTGCACCATCGCGCCTCTGTCTCACAGACACTTTACCTGTGCTAAATCACTAGATACTCGTACGTGACAGCTGAGAGAACGCAAGTGCACAGAAGACAAATGACTTCTCTAAGACCACACATCTCGTGAGTGAGTGAGAGAGGCAGAACTCAACCTCCGGGCATTTTAGCTGGAATCCGCTTTCTTAACTACCGCACTCCTTTCTCTCCACATCTGTGGTCGTCTGGGACTGGCATGTCTCACAAAATAAGGCTGTGTGTGTGTCACCCAGATGAAATGCAGTTCATCACTTTGACTGCTCTGGGACACAGCTTGATATGGACTGACCACAATCTACACGTCTGCTCTCCCACTCGATGGACTCTCATATCGTTTCCATCTGCTCTCTACTATCACAATAAAGCTGTACTCTTAGCATCGTCACCTCATAAAATGTGTAGTGGTCCCTCTAAGACACATCACAGAGCAGAATGCTGGATCATGCTCAGAAAGCTCAACAGAATAACACTAACCTATTTTTAAAACAATTGTACCAATTTACATTAATGTAGCAGCAAATAGGAGTTCCTGCAGATTCGCATCATGGCTCCACCACATTCTATTCTTAGGTTTCTTGATTGGACCAATCTAAAAACACTGGTCATTATCTCATTATGGTCTCATTTTGCATTTTCTTTTCATACATCTTGGGTCTGTTTGTCCTTCTTCTTCCATGAAATTCAAGTTTTTAATCTATTTTTAATGAGTTACCTTCTAGTTTGTAAAAATAGACTAATCTTTTGTCAGTTATTTGTGTTACACATACCTTTTCTCAGTTCATAGTTTGTCTAAAACTGCTTATGGTGTCATCTCATAGAAATAAATGTATTTCTCTTATGAGGTGGATATATTCAATTCAATACTCAAATTTAGTAATCATGCCCTGTTTATTCATTTATTTTTTTGGTCTATTTGAAACAGCTTCTCATTATGCAGTCCAGGCTGTCCTTGTGCTCACTTTGCCGTCCAGACTGGTATGAACTCACAACAATCCTCCTGCCTCAGCCTCTCAAGTGCTGGGATTACAAGCATGGACCACCACTCCCAGCCTATGCCCTGTTTAAGAAATTCTTCTATACTCCAATGTAGAAAAGATCTTCCTTTTCCTCTGTTTCTTCTTACTTTTCCTCCTGTTCTAAAAAGTTCTGTTAACACTGCAGTCTTTAATACAGTCTGATTTTTATGTATGGAAAACATAGGGATCCATTTCCTTTTGCTCTACAAAAATAAACAAAAATCCCAGGATTATATATTAAACATTTCGGAGGAGGTGGTAAAGCGCCAGGGAGCGCCAGGATCTCCTGCCAGCACAGATCTCGGAACAGGAGAGCCGAATGAACACCGCAACAGGATTTCTGAGTCGGGAAGAAGCTCGACCCAGGGAGATACATCTGAGCGGCATTCCTGTCTGCACGATCCCAGGGTGAGTTGATTGGGCGCCCCGACCGGTTTTTAATGAGTCGGGAAGAAGCTAGGCCCAGCGAAGGACATCCCAGCAGCTTTACTGACTGCAGGATCCCCGGGTCGGAAGAGCTGGCAGGGCGCCCCGAAGGGATTTGTAAGGGGATGAGGAGCTCCACCCAGGGAGGAACACCTGAGTGGCACCCTGCTTGCAAGGTCCCTGGGGCGGCGAGCTGTTTATGCGCCCCAGCCAGGTCTCGGGGTAGGGAGTAGAAGCGGAAATCTCAGCAGACAGCTTAAAGGACATTTTCCCAAAGAGAAGGAACCATTGGAGGAGCCTCTGCAGCAGACATTTGCCTGCTGAACCGCCTGGGGAATTTATAGCTCCACATTTTGAATCTGATACCCAAAAACGGGAAAACAGAGAAACAAAACGCAGTCTCAAAACTAAACCCCACCCAGAACAAGTTTTGAATGCGAGGATACAGGGGAAACAGGAAGCCACACACCTGCAAGTTATGAAACGATTGCATCCGAAATAAAACAACTCCAACAGGCCATAAAAGAGTTTAAAGCAGAAATAACCTACATACCTGCAATGATCTCTCAGACAAAAAACGAGCTGAAAACAATAATAGAAGAAATGTTCCATACACATAGAGAAGAAATAGACAAAAGACTAGAAGAAAATAGGAAACAAATGGAAACGTTACAAGAGCAATTTAGGAATGAATTACCAAGAATGAAACAGGTCCAAAGAGAATGCCAGGATTTGAAAACTTACACTGAAAGCTTGCAAAACCACTTAAATCAAATCGAAGATAAAATCTCAGACCTTGAAGACAGCATGGCAGCTTATGAGAGTGAAAGGAAGAATCTCATAATATCATCAAAGACACAAGAAAAGTCAATGGAACAGCAGCAAGATGAGGCAAAACGTAACAATATTCGAGTTATAGGAGTGTGTAAAGCAGCAGGAGACCCCACAAATGATATAAAAAGAATATTTGCTGAAATAATAGCAGAAAATTTCCCAAACAAGGTAAATGATACTGAAGTTCAGTTAAGCGAGGCATATACAACCCCAATTATCCATAATCCAAAGAAAAACACACACAGGCATATAATAATCAAGATCCCAGATATCCAGCAAAAGAACACAATATTAAAAGCTGCCAGAGAAATGAAACAGATCACCTATAAAGGAAAGCCCATCAGAATCACAGCAGACTTCTCAACGGAAACCATGAAATAAAGAAGAACTTGGAGTGAGATATTACAGATTCTGAGACAAAACAACTTCCAACCGAGATTGATGTATCCTGCAAAACTATCCCTCAAATTCAATGGAGAAATAAAATATTTCCATGACAAAGAACAACTGAAGAACTTCATGAGTGCCAAACCAGCATTGCAAACGGCACTAAAAGATATTCTAGACAGAGAAAAAAGAGACCACAATTCCAAGAACAACATTAGAAATAACTCCCTAAACAGATAAAGCAAGTAAACAGTCAGCAAACGAAGAAAAACATCAAGTAAATAACATGACTAGAATAAGCCAACATATAACCATGATAACCATTAATGTAAATGGCCTCAACTCAAAAGTCAAAAGGAAAAGATTGGAACAGTGGATTAAGGAACACAATCCAACGATATGCTGTATATAGGAAACACATTTTACTCAAAAGGAAATCCACACGTTGAAAGTTAAAGGTTGGAAAACAATTCTCGATGCAACAGGCCCCCAGAAAAAAGCAGGGGTAGCTATTATGTTTGCAAACAATATAAACTTGAAACCAAAAACAATAAAAAGATATGAAGAAGGCCATTACATACTAGTTAGGGGAAAGCTGCAAGAGCAAGAGATAACAATCCTAAACATTTATGCACCAAACAATGGAGCACCTAACTTTACAAGTCAAATCTTGACAGACATAAAAAATCAAATAACTAATAACACTATTGTAATAGGGGACCTAAACACCCCTCTGACGCAAACAGACAGGTCAACCGGACAGAAACTCAGCAAAGAAATAACAGATCTGAACCAAAAGTGTGAACAAATGGACTTAGTAGATGTATACAGAGTGTTCCTCCCCACAACATCAGAATACACATTTTTCTCAGCTGCACATGGGTCTTTCTCCAAAATAGACAACATTTTAGCCCATAGAGCATATCTATCTAAATGCAAAAGAATTCAAATTATCCCATGCATACTATCGGACCACAGTGCAATAAAATAGGAAATTAATGACAAAGAGAACTCCAAAAACCACATAAACACGTGGAAATTAGACAACAACCTCCTGAATAACGAATGGGTCACACAAGAACTTAAAGAAGAAATTAAAGCATACCTACAAATAAATGAAAACACAAGTACAACCTACCGGAATCTGTCGGATGCAATGAAAGCAGTCCTCAGAGGGAAATTTATAGCAATGAAATCATATACAAAGAAAATAGAAAGAGAGCAAATAAATAACCTAATGATACACCTCAAACTCTTCGAAAAAGAGCACCAAGCCAAACCAAGAGCCCAAAGAAGGGAGGAGATTATAAAACTCAGGGAAGAAATTAATGCAATTGAGATGAAGAAAACTCTACAAAAAATTAGTGAATCAAAGAGTTGGTTTTTCGAAAGAATAAATAAAATTGATAAACCCCTAGCCAACCTTATCAAAAAAAGGGAAAGATCTCAAATTCATGCAATAAGGAATGAAAAAGAGGAAGTCACTACAGATCCAAAAGAAATACAAAACATCATTAATACCTACTTTGAACATCTATATTCCCATAGGATAGAAAATACAGAAGAAATGGACAAATTCCTAGAAAGGTACAAATTGCCAAAATTGAATCAGGAAGATGTAAAAATACTCAACAACCCAATATCAATTAACGAGATTGAAAACGTCATTAAAAACTTACCAACAAAGAAAAGCCCAGGTCCTGATGGATTCACAGCAGAATTCTATAAAACATTTAGAGAAGATCTAATGCCAACACTCCTCAAACTCTTCAATGAAATCGAAAAGGAAGCAACCCTCCCCAACACATTTCTGGAGGCTAGTATTATACTGATACCAAAACCAGAGAGAGACCCAACCAAGAAAGAGAGCTACAGGCCAATCTCTCTAATGAACATAGATGCAAAGATACTCAACAAAATACTGGCAAATAGATTACAGCGAATCATAAGGAAAATTATACACCACGACCAGGTAGGATTCACTCCAGGAATGCAGGGATGGTTCAATATTCGCAAATCAATTAATGTAATACACTATGTTAATACAGTCAAAGACAAAAACCACATGATCATCTCAATAGATGCAGAGAAGGCTTTCGATAAAGTCCAACATACATTCATGTTAAAGACCTTAGAAAAAATAGGAATAGATGGCCTATACCTCAATCTGATCAAAGCCATCTATGACAAACCAACAGCCAACATCATACTAAATGGACATAAACTGAAAACTTTCACTTTAAAGTCAGGAACAAGACAAGGATGTCCATTGTCACCACTCCTATTCAACATAGTTCTGGAAGCATTAGCCAGAGCAATCAGACAAGAGAGAGAAAAGAAATAAGGATAGGAAAGGAAGAAGTCAAACTATCACTATTGGCAGATGACATGATACTACACATGGAGGACCCCAAAAACTCCACAAGAAAACTCCTGGAATTAATTGACAAATTCAGCAGCGTAGCTGGATACAAATTCAACACCCAAAAATCAATAGCATTCCTATACATGAACAATAAACAGACTGAGAGAGAAATTGAGGAAACCATACACCTTACAATAGCAACCAAGAAATTGAAATACTTAGGAATCAATCTAACAAAGAATGTGAAAGATTCATTCAGTGAAAACTACAGTACTCTGAAAAAGGAGATCGAAGAGGATTTCAATAAATGGAAAAACATACCCTGCTCATGGTTAGGAAGACTAACATTGTGAAAATGGCCATACTACCAAAACTGCTGTACAGATTCAATGCAATTCCCATTAAACTACCATTAGCATACCTCACATATCTAGAGAAAATATGCCTCAAATTCATCTGGAACCAGAAGAGACCCAGAATAGCAAAAGTAATCCTGGGCAATAAGGACAAGTCAGGTGGAATCACAATCCCTGACCTGAAATTATACTACAAAGCTACTGTAATAAAATCAACGTGGTACTGGCTCAAAAACAGACCTGAGGATCAATGGAACAGACTGGAAGATGCAACCATAACGAAAAACCCACTCAGCTACCTAATATTTGACAAAGGGGTCAACCAAACCCACTGGAAAAAAGAAGGCCTGTTCAATAAATGGTGCTGGAAAAACTGGCTTGCCTCTTGCCGAAAACTGAAAATAGACCCCAGTCTATCACCATGCACCA
>PVLD010014486.1:0-52159 GCA_004027595.1 Dinomys branickii | reverse complement strand
AAACATCATATCACTCTGACATATGTGCACCCATGTTTATAGCAGCACAATTTGTAATAGCTAAAATGTGGAAGCAACCCAAGTGTCCATCCACAGAAGACTGGATTAAAAAACTGTGGCATTTTTATATAATGGAATATTATTCAGCTATAAAGAAAGACAGTTTTGGGGACTTTGTAGGCAAGTGGTCAAAACTGGAATCCATACTCAAAGTGAAATAAATCAGTGGTACATGAGCAGGCAACGTATTGTATCACTGGTGTAAGAACCTGAAGGTGGGAATATAAACTAAGAGACATGAAGGAAATCCATTCAAAAGCAAGGAACAGATGGGACGAGGGAAAGGAGAAAAGAAAGAGGCAAAAATGTATGTGTGTATATATGTAGATACATATGTGCAGGAGGGCTAACATGGTTCTACTATTGCATTGTATCACTTAATGCTAAGGAATAGTTGATGACAGGTTATTCGATCAATCTTGTATGTCTGTATGTGTTATCCTGAGCACACATTTTGAAGATATCAATTTGCAAAGCAGCAACTACTGTTGGTTTTCTGATACTTTGTCTATAATTCAATTCTGATCTTACTGTTATTGTACTACTTTGTGCCTCTTTGTTAATGCTTTCCGGTTTCTTTTTTTTTTTTTTTTTTTTTTTTTTTTTTTTTTTTTTTTTTTTCTTTTCTTGTTGTTGAGATGATGAATTGTTTGACCAATTTCGCATGTCTGTATTTGTGTTCATGAATATACACTTTGAAAATATCAATAGGTAAAGCAACAACCATTGTTGAGTCCATGTCACGTTGTCTGTAAATCAGTTTTGATTGTACTATAAAAAAAAAAGATATAATAGTTACTGTGAAAAAGGAACAAAATGTTCAAATGGGAAGGGGAGCAAGGATGGTGGAGGGGAAATAAGGTGAAAAATAAATGAGAAAATGAGGGAAAAATGGAAACAAAGCTTTTATAAGTAAGAAGGGAAAGAGGGGTTGAAGGGACAGTAGGGGAATAGAAAAAACAAATCAAGTTACGTAATATACAGGTATAAATTTCCTATGTATACCTAAAAAGTACCAATAAAAATCATTTTCTCTGGAAAGATAAAGATATGCCATATGTTTTGATCAGCAATTTTAGCTTATATGAAGTACCTGGATTCAATATCCAGTACAAAGGTACAAAGAAAGGATAACGGGAGGGAGGTGGGGCTTCTGTTTTTCTATTGCACTGAACAGAAGTGAGTCAGTCTCAAATTATCCCAGAGATGATGTGTTTTCTCAACTGTCTGGGTGATTCTCCCATGCAGTCTGGGCAGACCACCACTTGCTGGGAATATGGGTCACTCTGGCAAGAAAGAAGGTGGGGGTTCCCTCGGAACCCCACAGCAGGGTGGGGAGGAATGGTGGAATTCCTCCTCCTGGGACACTTGTAGGGTACCTGGAGCTGAGGGTTTGTGTCTGGACACGCTGTCTTTGGGAAGGTCCTGGTGTACTCACAGGCTCCTGGTTCTGGGCTTTGTGCTAAGAAAGGAATAATGGCAAACCTGTTGTTCGACCATAGAGTTCCTAATGCATTGCAGCAAAGGTTATGGCTACTTGGCAAGAGGATGATCATTCTGCAACAAAGCGGAGATCCTGGGCAGAAATTACCTGAATCATCACGTATCTGTCCTAAGACGATTATCCAAGGCAAGTGATTTCAGGGACTAAATCTGTATCAGGTACTTTCCTTTTTCTCTGCGTGCCTTCTTTTCCTTTATTCTATATCATCTCTTCTCTGTGATCCCCATCTTCTTTTCTTCCTCCCTTTCTCCTTCTCTCTTTTTGACTTCTCTTTCTAATGCTGAAGGAGCCGGACCTTTTCCTGCTGAAGGGTGTTGATATGGCTCCATCCTTTTCTGCTCTGGGGCACTGACCTCACCAGCTCATCTCGTCTGACACCTGCTCCTCCTTCCAGATCTCATCTCCACGAAGGCAGCACTATTGCCTTTCCTGTCTGACTCAACTTCTCTAGAGGTAAGGACAGCGCACATCCCTGCAAGTCACCAGATACGCAGTTAACAATAAGCTGCCTGCCATGAAACCTGTAGCACATCCTTGGTGGGACCTATTCCAGGCTGAGCTGAAGAGGTTGAGGCTATAGTACCTACAACACACATCACATTATATGAATTTCTTGAAAGTGAGATTATGTAGAGCCTTGGAAAACATATATGAACTCTTCCAGGGGTTTGCAGCAGATTGCACCCTGCCCTGTTCCTCTCTCCCTCACAGTGATTCTCAAAAAAGCCATCAACATCTGCTGGAAATCTTGTTAAGATCAGCAGGTCTGGAATGGGGCCTGAGACTCCACATCTCCAATAGGTTTTCAGGTGATGTTAGGGTCATTGTTTGGGCACTTGGAGAGGCACTGCTCCCTAATATTCCTGGGAGGAATTCCTTACTCCAGAAATGCCTAGGACTCCTTAGGTATTTCTGGGAACAACCACGTCACTCCTCCTCTGTCTCCAAAACATAGACACCACCTCTTGGGGAAGGCAGCTTTCAGAGGCGTCCTTTTCTCACAAATAGAGTGGGTAATAAGATGGACCAAAAGGCTAGGGATGTCATGGCTTCTCTGCTGGCAAATAAGGGTTGCTGTGGACCCAGATGGGGGTCCAGAAGACTCAGAAATGGAATGAATGACACTTTTGGATACAGCACTTTTAGGCTCAATTTTTGTTCTCACTGCCTCTCAGCAGAACCTTCATCACTCACAGCCTCACCTCCTGGCTGACAACCAGGCCATGCTCACTGCAGGGGCTCCTTCTCTTTCCTGGGATGCTTCTGACTACATGTGAGTTCTCTCTGGCCCATCAGGGTTTTCCTCTGTGTGCAGCAATGGGGTATATGTTTGACAAAATGAGTTTGGCAGGAATCATCACACCCTGTTTGATTTCTGAGCTAAAAATAATTTCTGTCTATTGTGGAGAAACCTAAGAGAATAAAAAAGTTCAGAACAACAGCTACTCTCTCTCTCTCTCCAGCAGTAGCAACACCTGGAATCACTGCTTAATTATTTCAGAAGCAGCGGCATGCCAGTTAGAAGTGTCAGGAACTTAAGGGGGCTCCTGGGTGGTTTTGGCAGTTGCCAATCACAAGGAGATCTGCTCCCAAAGCTGGATGCATCAGCCCCATTGCATATGAGCTCTGTGAGCTTTGGTACATTCTCTCTCTTCTCTGAATCCTGGGCTCTTCAGTTGGGAGAAATTATATTTAGTGGTCAGGGTCAATTTGATAACTTACGGAGAAAGAATTAGTCAAAAGCCTCCTTCTTTAGAGAAATGGAACCACTGGGAACTTACAAGGATGTCACCAAGTCAGAGAGATGAGATTTCTGCCATCCAGGATGGTCAAGGAGCCAAGACACCCAGAGAAAGGGCTGAACAGAGTCCATAGGACACACCCAGTCTAGGTAACAGGTGACAAACTTAAAAAGATGGCTGAGGTTAGGCAGAGACAGACAAAATACTGCTAGTGATTTAACATAAACAGTTTTCTATGGTAGATGGAGCATCCCTGGAAGAGAAGGTTAGCATAGTTGTATAATAGAAATGTTAGGGAGATAGAAATAGCCTGGAGGCTGAGTCCAGAGAGGAGGATTTGGCAACACAGCTAGGAAGCAGCGCAGGGGCAGTAGGGACGGGAAGTAAGGACACAGAAGATATTTTGGAATGCTGTAAAAAAGACCCATTACTGATCAGAAATGATTTGTAATTTTCATATGCAAATGAAGCTCTCTTTCCCCAGCGGCTCTCCACTCCTCAAGTCTGCTGCCCGTACCCAAGCTCCAGGCTTATGCCTTCATCTTTGGTCACACCTCACCCTTACCTGGCCATTGGCCATTGTTCTTGTCACATCTGGCTGTTTGGGTCTATTGTCTCTTCCCAGGCTTGAGTCCCAGGCAAACCCTGCCTGTCCTAGCCAGGGAAGAAGGACATCCAAATGGGAGGAAACCGCAGAGTTTTCTGTTTTCTTCTACAAGAGAAAGCAAGGTTATTTTTGGCCTCTTTGAGTACAAATCAGATTTATTCTCTTTTTTTTTTTTTTTTTTTTTTTGTCTCCCTCAAAGCTCAATGTCTGGCAGGCTTCAAGCAGTGGAGTGAAAATTAGGGCTCACATTTTGAATACCTTTGCATTTTGCTTGGTCTCAGTTTTGTTTGTCTTCCTCTGCCTGGCTGTCTTCTGTGTCTCCAGATTGTTGACTTGTCTCAAACACTGCTCTCGAGCCAAAGAAAGTAAAGCCAAGCCCTCTCGTGTTCAAGGTTCAGTCAGAGGAAAGGAAAGAACATAAAGGAAACCATTTCTACTCTGGGTCTGGCTGTGCACTGGGGACGTTTACACATAGCCCCACTTCCGATCTTTATATGAACTCTGGACTAGAACTGGCCTCTTGATCGGGGAAATTCTTAGTCTCCCCCAGAGTCACACAGCAGGAGGGGCAAGGCCAGGCTTTCCTACTCCAAGACAGCTTTTCTCAGTCCCAGCACCGCTTGCCTTGTGGTTGTAAAGTTTGCCAGTGTCCCTTGTTGCAGTAGAACTAGGAGTTGTAAATCCATGTTGAATTACCAAACGCCTGGGTAGATTACAGTTCCTGACGGGGAAGGTTACTGAGGCCTCATTCACCTCAGTTTTTCTGAAGTGCACAACGGAGATATCAGCCGTAGCTTGTTGAGTTGTGAGGGTCAGATGGAATGATCCATTTGAAAAGCTGCCTTGGATGTGTTTAGTGGTGACAAGGTGGGCGTGTGTGTGTGTGTGTGTAAGCATCAGTGTCAGTGTGCAAATGTGAAAGCCACACTGACATTCCCACCCAGTGGCCACTCAGTTCTGTGACTTGCTCATGGTATCTGTCAGAAATTGCAAATTACTTTCAATCCTTTCCTTAAAAGATCTTTTTATTTTGTTTTCTCTTCTCCTGATGAAATATTTCACTTAAAGCAAATCAAGATCATGTAACCTGGAAGAATGTTACACACAGCAATTAGGAGGGATTTTCCTATTTAATTCCACACATCATTTTGCCCATTTTCAGCCAGAGTCATCTGTGAATGTTACTGTGACTCTTTTTCCACCAACAAAAGATAATATCGCCTTGTGTAGTCCCAGATACATGTATATGTCCTCTATCCTCTGCGACACTAGTCTGACACCACCACCCCCAGTCTAGTCCATTATGAATTTTGAAAGTCACTGCTTCCTGTATAGAAGGTCTTTCAGAAGTTCTCATTTCTCTTAACACTGAGTAACAGTTGATAAGATCATGATAAATAAATGTCACTGAATGAGCAGTTGCTATGTTTTTGGGAATTTTGAGTACGTTATTTCTGATCTCAGTCTCAACCCTGAATTTTATCCCCATCTTTTAAGGAAATTAAGGCACAGAGAATGAAAGGTCAAAATTCCTTGGCCAGGAGGAGTTTTACACATACTGTTTCCTTGGTCTAACCACATGTAATCTAATTTAATTGCTCTGCATTATGACCTGAGCATCAGGGTTTTACAAAGTTTTCAGGTGTGTTGAACACACAGTGATATTTGAGAACCACTACCCTCAAAGTTTTACTTGCTCGTTCTAATTTATTCTCCAACCAACTCAAAAATTTGGGTAAAGCTTCAACATCCCTAATCCAAAGAACTCCAGAGAGGCGGACTGACATGGCAGGCATACTTACCTGTTTGCAAACACAGTGTTGTACCAAGACATTTTCCCTTCAGATAAAAGGGATGCCTGCTTTGTTCCTTTCGTGTTCTCCTTCCCTGGTACATATGTGTTCAATATTTGCAAATATTTGTGAAATGCCTGCAGCACAGGCAAGCACACCCAGGCACACTCGCACATGTGTGGGCAGATTGCTGTTCTATTTATGAAAGACATATGTGACTCCACACCCAGGTTTTGATTGCCATGGAGAGAGGCAAGCAACAGGCTCTATGCTCAGGAGAACCTGGTCCTAGGACTGCCAGGGAGGGGTCTCAAAGAGCAGGAGGTAGCTTTGTATTGCATCTTGGCACCACAGAGACATTCAGGCCTGTCTGGCTGTCCTCATGTCCAGAGACCACAAAGCCTGTTCTCTACCTTTGAATATGGACCAATTAATTATCTCTGACACAAATGAATGGCCTCAACTCTTTGCTGGTACCTTAAATCATATATTCTCCATTTCCCAGGACTGCAGAACAGCACACACAAAGCACCAACTTTTCCCACAGTCCCTCACTCTCGCCACTAATCCTGTTAGCATCGACAGCACTGGGCCAGAAGAAAAGCATCAGTTGATTCTTCCAGCTTACCTAGCACTCCTTACCCTGACACATAGTGGTCACATGCAAATGTATGATGGGAAAGCCCTTCATTCTGGTCACTGTGGGTTTCCTGAGGGGATTAGACTGTCCCAAAGCTGAGAATGCTGGCAGTGATAAGACGTGTGTGTATGTGTGTATTCGCCCGTGTGTGAGTGTGTATGTGTGTGTGTGTGTGTGCGTGGGTGTGCACACTGTGTGTATACTTTTAAAAGCATCACTCTGAGCCTCCTGACCATTTGGTTTATGCAGTGTATCAAGACCTTTTCAGAAAGCATCGTAGACAGGTGTAGAGTGGTGCCTGAGGCAGGCCCTGGGTTAGATCTCTGTTCTCAGAGTTGTCTGCATGTTAGATCCATAGATTATCTGGCTGTGCCTGTTTTACACATACCGTTTCCTTAGTCTAACCACATATAGTCTCAATTAATTGCTCTGCAATATAACCTGGGCATCAGGGTTTTACAAAGTTCTCAGGTGTATTGAATACACAGCGATGTTTGAGAACCACTGACTTTAAAAGTTTTACTTGCTCATTCTAATCTATTCTCCAACCAACTCAAAAATTTGGGTAGAGGTTCAACATTCCTAACCCAGAAATCTAAAACTTGAAATGTTCCAAATTTGAAAACTTTTAAGCATTAACATAACGCCACACATGAAAAATTTCACATTATGACACTTTGTTTCATGTACAAAGTTATTTAAAATATTGCATAAAATTATTTTCAGACTCTGTATAAGATAGATATAAAACATTAATGAATTATTTCTTTAGACTTGGGTTTCATCCTCAAGGTATCTCATAGTGTATATGCAAACATGCCAAAATCGTTCCTCCTAATGATCTTTAGAAATCTTTTCTTTGCTTGGCAGTATTGGGTATACCTCATTTTTAATAGCTACAGAGGAGTCCATCCAATGGATGTATCATGATTTGCATAACGAGTTGAATGACTTCTGATGGAGTGAATCACTTGTGAGACTTAACCTACAGGAGTCTCACTCTTGCTGTTCTTTTCGCTGTACCTGACCACATGGCAAATACAAATAGAACACAAAAGCATATAAATAACATTATTTATACCCATGATAATATTCCCTCTATAAGTTATATAGTAAATATGCTATGTATACTATCTCTCTGTATATATCATCATTTACTTATCCCATTTCAGAATGATTGTAACCCCTACTTTATTGATAAAGAAACTGGATTTTAATCTCTGATATGAAAAAGGGAAATCAAAGTTCACAGATCTGAAGGATTCTTCTTGAAGTCACAGAAAGTCACTTTTATGTCCTTTTTAAAATGTTGAATCACAGTCCCCATGGTTTCACCTTCTCTTTGACAATATGGCACAGACCACATCCCTCTAGTTCCAGCCCAAGCATCATTTCTGGCCACACTTTTCTTTCCGAGCCAGTTTTCTGTTCTTAAAGAGCAGAGGGAACGAAGCTTCCTTATGGCTGAGTAAGTGTGGAGATATAACGTGTCCAGCTTGGCTGACTTCTTGATGGACTGTGAACCCCACACTTAGGGGCCTCACATGTCTGTGGTACTTCCTGCTCATTCTTCTCCAGTTATCACACTTGGGAGGGGAAAGAAAAATAAACTTGGCCCAGATTTAGCCTGTCTTGACTCCTGGGTGGGCCTAATAGCTGTATAGCTGCAGTCACTGGGCTCCTGGCACCAGTTATAATCTCCTGCTCTTTAAAAGACACATACAAGGAAGTGGCCCTGGATGGCCTCATTGTCACATTAAGTACACACTAAGTAGCAGTTTGCAGCATTAGTGAGTTAGTGTGATGCGAGCCTGGCTGTGGATACTGGGTTTGGGCTCCTGTGGCTTGAGAAAGCCCCTCATCATTTTAGCTTCTGTTTCTCAACTATCAACTAGAATGGACACTAATACATGTTGAGTATCCCTTATGTGAAATCTATGAAGCCATAAGTGCTTTAATGTTTTAAATTTTACTCTCTTTGATGTTGGCATTTTTTGCATATACACAATGAGATACCTCGAGAATGAAACCCAAATACAACAACAAAACTCATAATTACGAGAACCGTGAGAAAGTACGAGCCCCTTTCCCCACTGAGAAGTATTTCTATGTAACATAAATGCAGTAAAATGTAAAAGCAATTGATTCTAGCTATGCACGCAAATGCCATTATGCATGCCATTATTTGGATAGGTACAGTATATGTTTTCTAGAGGGAATACATTAAGTACCCGTAAGAGTGGGATTTAGCAAAAGAAAAAGGGAAAGAGGACTTGTCATTCTATTTTACATCATATACTTTCATGCTTGTTTACATTGTTTGCATGTTTGGGGGGGGGTGTGTGTGAATGACTGTGTGTGTGTGTGTATTTTGGTCACAGAAAGAAAAGGAATGTAAATTAAAATGCAGAAAAAAGCAAAGCTTAGTGGGACCCCAAGCCTTGAGCTCCGTCCTGATTTCTGGGCCAACTCAGCAAACACAGCTACATGGCTGTTTTTCCAGCTGGGAATGATTATGCTGTCTTGCCCTAAATACTAGGCAGGGCCCATACTGAGCCTGAGGCAGTCAGGCCTGGTCAGAGGCAGACAAGCACCTCCAGCTCTGTGACAGATTTTGTTGTTCTTATCTGGAAGCACAGGGGTGAGTATGGTTCGGGAGTGGTGGTGGGGGCTGAACAGCTCTTGGAGGGGGTAGGAATTCACAGTGCCTAATAAGGAATTCAAATGGTATGGCACTGAAGCTTCAAGTACTTTAAACAAAACTGGATCTAAGTTTAATTCTCATTTTAATGCCAGTAAGGGTCCATGAATGGAAGCTCAAATCCTCTAAGGAATTAGACACTAATTTGCTGATTTGGTGGTAAATGTCCTTCCCCTGATGCTGTGTGATGTGTTAAATGGGAACACACCCCCAAAAATCCCCATACATTAAATTCTAGCACCAGTGAATATGACTTGATTTGGGAAAACAGTCCTTGAAGATATAATTAAGAATCTCCAGATGAGATTACCCTGGATTGTCTTGATGCGCATAAACCCAATGACAACTGTTGGTATCAGACATTGTAAAAGTTACTGTAAAACACACTGGAGAAGGCCTGTGAAGATGGAAGCAGAGACTGTGGGGATACTGCCACTCGCTGAGGAGCACCTGCCATTACCAGGAGCTGCCGGACCATTGGAGGAGCACAGCCACACTGACACCTGAAGCTCAGGCATCTAGCATCTAGCACAAGGGGAAAATAAATTTGTTGTCTTAAGAAGCGAAATTGGGGTAATTGAGTATAGCAGCCCCTGAAAGATGCTTGTTAAAGAGAAAGGGGTTGGCTTGGATGGACATTTTAGAAAAGTAGAAGGTATTGCAATGTAGGCAGAGGCTACAGGCTTCCACACCACGCTACGCGTGCCCATCCATAACCACCATGCCAAGCCTGCTAACGTACTGCCTGGGGCTGACCTCCCTTCTCCCAGATAGCTTCTCCCAACACTCTCTTTGGGATTATTCCACTTTATTTTTCTGCACAGGGCCTGTCAAGACTTGTTATTATGTTGTACAGTAACTGTCTCCCCACCAGGGAATGTAAATCCCTGAGAGTGTAGTCCTGGCAGTCTGGCTGCTTCTGAATCCAGCTCCCGGAACAGTGCCTGACATGTGAAGACACCGCAATGATCTTTGTGGAAAGGAGGAACGAAAGAAGGCGTGCTCCGAGCAGGCTGTGTGCAGGACCCTGAGAAGGACGTGGACAAACACCATGCACATACCTGGCCTATGCTGAGCACATAGTCTGAGCAGGTGGATATAGCAAGTGTTAGGGAAGATGCAACCCAGATCCGGTGTGCTAAGAAGGAAGTGGTAAGAAGTTGTAAGGAAAGGGAAAGTTAAACCTAAAGGAACAGAAAGCCATAAGAGGTGGCCTCTACCAGGAGTGATAAGGGCATCTCAGCCCAGGGGCAGCATCTAGTGGGACCTGCATCCATGAATCAATCCCCTAAGTGGAGGCCAGAAGCCCTACCCCATCACATTTTCTCTGTGAGAGGAGGAAGGGCCAGTTACAAGAGACACTGCTGGGAAGATGCAGAGGGAAGGGCCTGTGATGGGGCTGTGTATGCTGGGCACAAAAGAGGCATAGAAACTTCAAACCAGGTGCCTGCCCAAGTGAGCTCAGGGACTCGAGGTGCATCTAACCCTAGAAACCAGATTCTTCAACTTCCAGGAGAGTTCTGTTTTCCTTTTCCTCTTTACAGCCCCCTGGCCAAAGCTCATAGTTGCATTGGTAATTAGAGCTCTGTATCAAATCAGGTCTGCTCCAGGAACCTTCCATTTATACAGTTTTAAGCTTTCCAGCACAGTGACGTTGGACAGGATTATCTCCTTTGTACAGGTGAGGAAATTAAAGCTTAGAATGGCGAAGTAGCCTGAAGAGTCAACTCTGAATCTACTGATTCCAGAGCCTATGCTTTTTCTAGGGCCAGGATGGCTTATGTTTTGCAGAGCATCATGATTTCATCAGTGGGTAGAGCACACATAGGATTCTCATGGGACCTAAAAGAAGTTCCAAGCATCCAGGTCAAAGGCACTTCACGCCACTTTACAGAAGAAAATGCTGAGAATTATAGACATGTGACAGTTTATTCACTGAGCTGCGCCTATGGGCCAAAAAGCTGGAGTGGAGAGCACCGGTGTTCCACGTTAGAGTTCTTTGCTTGGGATGACTTGGAGTCCGAGCCTGCTGATATGAAAGCACAACATGAGGATGGTGCGGGCAGGGCACTATAGGAACTGGGGTGCAATTTGCTCCAGACCTTGATGCCCACGCAGCTCAGAGCGTAAATCAGCTGGTAGTGAGGCAGCACATCCATCTCCAAAAGGGCCTTCTAGGGAAAATTGCAGCCCCCAGAAGGGTTGGCTGCATCTGTCTTGTAGGACAATACGCTATTTTCACCAGAAAGCTACCAGGCATAAATATAGATTTCTGAACATTTTTTATGAGCTGACATGATGGCCTCTGGACATTTCTTCACTAAACCATAAAAAGCCAGACAGTTCCTTCCAGAAACTGTACATCCACCCATGTTGCTGATGGAGCTGGAATCCACAGCAGCCCTGGGGGTTAGGGGGATACAGTTTTCCCAGTGCTTTCTTAGAAATGAATGAATGTGCTGTGGGAGTGTCTGTATCTCTTCACTTCCTCTGCTATAGCTTTGCTCTCCTTGTGCCCTGCAGCCTGCTTAATCATGGGGTGGACACAAAACCCTAAAGAAAGCCCTCCTGACTTTGGGTTCCTCTCTGCCTCCTGGACCTTGCACATGCTATCCCTCTGCCTGCCATCTGTGCTAGATAGCCCCTAAAATTTTTTGACTTCCATTCAGCCTTTCCTCCGACCAACTTGGCTCCTTGGTCAACTTCTGAACATTTAATTCAGTGTATACAGACTGGGACCTGTGTGACTTCTTCCACCATAAGCTTATCAACATAAAGACTCTGATTCCATTGTAGTCCCATAATCTAAAATGATGTCTGGACCAGAATCCACCCTAAATAAGTAGTTACTAAAGTCACAAACATAACAATGAATAGCTAAATGGGTAGACGAGTAAGTGATTGAGTGGACCACAAGCAGCGGCTTGGTGCAGTTTTTCTCAGCCAGGGCAGATAGCGCCCCCCAGGGAATCTTTCTTTGCCAATGTTTTGAGACACTTTTGTTTGTTTCTACTAGAGGAGATGGCAGTGATGCTACTGGACCGAGGCCACAGATGCTGGGAAATAGTGCACAATGCTTAACACTGTTCTCTTCTTCCTGAGAAGTATTATCCAGCTCTAACAGTGCCGAGCTTCCAAACCCGATGTATTCGGTACCTAAACTGCATCACAAAGCACCATCAGCTAGGTGTCTTAAAAACAGTAGAAATATCTAGCTCTAGAAACTGAAATCCCAACGTGCGAGTGTTTCCAGGGTTGATTCCTCCTGGAGGCTCTGAAGAAGAATGGAATCCACTCCCCTCCCCTCCCTCCCTGGAGGGTGCAGGCCATCTTGTGTCCTGTGGCTCACAGCGGCGTCCCTCCGATTTTGACATCTGTCCTCACCTGGCTTTCTTCCTTTCATGTCTCTATGTGTGCCTTCCTCTTTCTGTAATGACAGCAGTCATTGGATTTGGACCCCTCCTAAGGAACTCATCTTAGCCAGTTACTTCTGCTAAGACCCTATTTCCAAATAACACCTTCACAGGTTCTAGGCTTAAAAATTGAAGAAATCTTTTTAGAAGACAAATCAATCCACTACAACACGATTTAGTGAAAAATTCATCATATTCATGCCTCACCCCCTCATCCTATAGACCCAAGAAAGGATACAGAATCCTCCTCTTTCTTCTCCTCTTTCACCACCTCCCAATGTTGTAGCACTCAGCCAGACCCTTGGTTGTTTCCTCAGCTTGCTGCCTGCCCCATCTACTCATCCAACCTCTCAGTTACCAGCACTTGTCAGCTCTTTACTCTGAGAATCTTACTTGCTCTTTTGTGTTAGGAGAAACCAACAACATGGGTTATGTGTATTTAATCCATATACCAGTCCTATACACTGGATTTTAGTATTGACTCTAAGTTATGCAGGGGCTAAGCAAAGTGATCCAGATTACAGCACTGGTGAGTTCTGGAGCTGGTTAATCTGATCCTAAGGCTCATCATAGACCCAGGTCTGTAGGGGTTTCCTGTCTTCCTGTCTTCTGTCTTGTTGAGGCCCAAGATCTCTCGCTTCTTTGGCGGGGCCTCCAGCCCGCGCTCTCAGAGTCCAGACACTGGCCTCCCCCACACCCCTTTTCTCCCAATCAGTCCCATCTGCTGACATCCCCTCTCCATCCTAGGTTATGAGGGCTTTCAGGGCGGCTACAACATTTGTTTCATCTTTGTGTTTCCAAACCCGATACCTGACCCAGGCATGGCCTACACAGCCAGCTAATGCTAGTGGAGTAAATGAATGCATTCCTAGCTTTAACAGTGTGGTCCAGAGACATTACCTTTGTTTGTACTAGAATTTCCCAAATTACTTTACAATAAGTACAGCACAGCATTATGACTCTGTTAGAAATGAACAGAAAGTGAAGCAAATTTTCTAAAGAGAAAGAAAAAATTTCAAAGTCCCATATCCACAGAAGCCTGGGTAACACTGCATGAACCAAGGCTAGGCAAATTTCCTAACTACTGGATCTGAAAGATCCTTCAATATGTGAAATTGCTTTTGGATCTTCTACAAGGGTGGATAGTCATCCAGTATATGCACGATTTTTTTTAAAATAAAACTTTTGTTGTACTTTCTTGCAAATCAGACATTGAAACCTGTGATATGTTTTCACTGTTGTTGTTTTAATGCCAAGGAATACCCAACAATGCTGCAGAGTGCGAACACACTGGGATACACTGGGGACCCCCTCCGTGGCAGGAGGCGTGGAAGCTCCCTAGGGATCTGGAGCAACCATCACCATCACTGGCCAGCAAGGGTGGTTTTTCTCTCCCTGCAGTCTTAGGCCTTCAGCCACTATGTACCAGCCATATTTTGCATCCTCGTTTCTTGCCGATTTTCCCATTCTCCCTGTTCCTGTCCTGAGCCACAAATGAAAGTGGATGGCCTAAAGCTCCCTGCACCTCAGTAACCTCCACATTATCTCAGGGAAATTATTCCAATTATTGCACCGGGATTCGGGATTGAAAAGGTACCATGTCTGGGCCTACAGTGATGGGTGCTATGGAGAGGAGGGGCAGCTCTTCAAGTGATGAAAAAATCATTTGTTTTGCCACAGGAAGCTTTTCTGTGGTGTACACAGAGTTTGGCCTTCTGATGGAGAAGCCTGCCTGGCATTCTTTTGTAAGTAACACATTTTGAAGTGGAATCTTTTAATGGCATATATTGATTAATCTTGTTTTCTTACTGTCTTAATACAAAGACGCATAGAGGGAAAAAAGCTAAGCACATAAAAATGGTCCATAATCCCCCTGCCTAGTGGTTTTTGTTGACCTTTAAAACAATCAAATAAAAGTAATACAATATAGGTAGGTCTAACAATTCTAAGAGCTCAATAAGTAACAAAGTTAAAATGGATCTCTTCCTTATTCCTTTCCTAGCTCAGTTCCTCCACAGCTAATAGAGTTTTGTGGTTTCTTTAAAAATAGCGCATCAACCCAGCATAGTTGTGCACCTCTGTAATCCCAGCACTTGGGAGGCTGAGGCAGGAGGATCGCTGAGAGTTCAAGACCATCCTGTGCTACAAAGTGAGCTCAAGGCCAGCCTGAACTGCATAGCAAGACCCTGTCTCAAAAAGATCAAAAAAAAAAAAAAATGGTGGGTCAGAACTATTGAGAATAGTTTTTCATAGACTGAGGTACACTGGAATTGCTCAACACAGGTTATCAGGATACAACCTCAGAGACTCTGACTCATCAAGTCTCAAAGGGGGCCGAGAATTCCTATGTGTAACAATTTCTCAGGTAGCAGTGAATTCTACCTTTTTTGTGTCAGATAATTTGAATGAGTTGGCTTTTCTTTGCCTCATTTTCCTCTTCTGTAAAATAGAACTAATCATTAGAGTTGTGGTGATTAAAAAATGCACATATTAAGAACAATGTAATTTTGCTAATCATGAATATCGCATCTGGTAAATATGTATCCAACTACAATCTATACTTTTAATTGTTAATAAAAGGACTTATTTCATATACACTTCATTACTGTGATTCATTGCAAGAATTAATTTTCATCTATTTGCACACAGACACGTGTAGTTCTTGAATGAAATCATAGTCTAAATATACGTTCTGGAGGACACACTCATGCTCAGAGAGTGAGCACATCAGTTGTGTCCAGGTTCTAGTTAATCTAATCAGTATACTGAAGGGAATCCTTGCATACATCTGGCCAGATATTTTTGTTCATATTTATATTTGGAAAATTAAAATATAGATACATATCCTTGAGAAGTGCTGCCAAAAACCCTGCAGGTACCAAAAGGCATGATGCTGCCCCCATGAACTTTGTCGTCTTCATTTTTAGAGGGAGGATGAGAAATCAAGCAGATACGTGCAAATATAGAGTCACACAACTCAACTGACTATGACAGGAACAGCCTGTGCTGAGCTCAAGCAAAAAGCTGAGCATCCAAAGCGTGAAACAGGCTGTCTGCACTCAAGGAGGCCTGGTCCAGGAGCCTGAGCCCCTTGGGAATGGATGCATTGCAATATGGCAGGAGATGTGCAATCATGGAGAAATGCCTGCAGATCAAGATTGCTCAAAAAGTGAGAGGCAGGCCAGAGGGGACAGCTGGGAAAGGCTCAGGAGGAAGGGGTAGGTATATTTTGCAAGAGAGTGAACATCACAGAGCGGCCAGGAAGGAACACATTTCAGAGAGAAAACTCAGGATTGCAAGAATCCCAGAGACTTGTTACTAATGCATCTAACACAGCACCTGATAGACACTGGAAGAGTGTTAGTTAAACACAGTTTTAGCTTCCAAGGGGTATACAACATAGACGAACTTAGTGTTTTAGACTCTCCTTGATCCACATAAAGATGAAGAATTTTCACATCAACCTGGCATATCCCAAATGTGATGTACTCATAAACCTGAATAGCTTAGTGAATTTATGATAAAGTCATACATCCAAAGCAAGATTTTCCCTCTCATACCTATGATTATCAAGCTGGAATATAAATATTCCAATGAATCCTGGCCCTGCCTGTGATACCTATATCCTTGGTGCAAGTCCCAGAATTATGAAGGCACAATGGTCACTGCTACTTACTTCCACAAGGGTTCTGTTTCCAGACGGCAGCCAGAGGACATTCCTTCAGCTCACACTGCTTGCCCAAAAACTCCATTGAAGCCCAATTAACTGAAACTACGTAAACATGCAAACTATTTACTACTCATGCTTGGTTTCATAACCTTTTTGTTCAAGTGTAGGGAAAAGCTACACTTTTTGGCAAATATCCCCTGAAGTTCAGATTATTGAACTTCAGGAGATATTTGCCACTGTTTGTTTCAAGGGATAAATGGTGTCCTGGGCCAGGTGGCCTTAAATATTTTCAAGCATGCAGTGGAAAGTGAAGCCCGCTTCAAAAGGTGACTGCATTGTCACAGTTTACAGACAGTTTCAAACAAGTGGTATATTGAGACTGTCACTGGGTAAGTGACATGGTCCACTCTCATGGAATAAAGCCAGCAGGGACACCCTTCACGCTGACTCCCAAACAGCCCCAAGACAAAATGCCCCCCAAAGAAAGCCGAGGGGAAGTTCTTTAAGACTCTCTGATTAATCTGATCCAAGATCAGTTGTCTGGTTAATAACAAACAAGGTCTTCCACCTGGTCCCTGATCTTCCTTCTTCTTGCCCTTTGCATGTCCTCGCCAGCCATCCCTGTAACTTCACAAGTAAAGGTTTAAATGGAGCAAGGTGACTTGATTCAAACTGTACCACTTTCCTGTGCACTCCAGGAAAATCAGTTAACTACTCTGAACCCCAGGTTCCCTATCTATGACATGGTGACCTGTTGGGGGAAATAAACAGTAACCATTTGAAAGATACAGCTCAGAAACATTTTTCCAGTTCCCTCAATGCCACTGGGGAAAAAAAAAGAATTACCTTGATGTATGGATATTCCTTATCCCTTTTTAAGGTTGGATGGTTTGTAAGTTCATTGCTTAACTATGAGTGTCATCGATGATCTGACATATGTGCTAATGAGAGGCAAGAAAATAAAGACACTAAATTAGTGAGGACTTTTTCTAGACTGATTTAGGCTAACTTGGGCTGGCTTAAGCAAAATTGCAGGTAGCAGATTAGGAATAGTGATGCTTCATGAAATCATGGGGTGGGAATTTCAGCTCAGTCTAGGCAAGGGCCTGGAAGTCAGGACTGAAGTCATAAATAAACCTGACTGTCTCTACCTTCCTCCCCTGTCTCCTTTCATGTGCTTGATTCGTTGTTTCTTCTCTGCCTGTTAGCAGCGTTTCTCTGCTCTCAGTTCTTTCTATAGAAAATGTGACCTCACAACACCTTTTGTGGGACCAACATCTGAAACCACTGATACCTAGAAAATAGAAGCAAATTCTTCCAACTTGATTCCGCACCTAGCCTAATTAGCTGGATGGCAGAGAGAGTCATAATGCATAAAAATAGCTATCAGGGGCTGTTGTGTATCATGGATATAAAATTGGAGGAGACTTATACAATAAGGACAGATCCAGACTTTTATTTTTTTTTATTTATTTATTTTTTTTTTTTTTTATTTTAGAAACATAACAGATCCAGACTTTTAGAGAAAGAAGAAAAAGGACTTAGGAAGAAACTGAATAAATGTTTCCCAGTTCTCTGTCTCATTAGAGTATTGTTGGCTGCTCATAGGTACACATCTAGTTTTGGAGAAATAACAGCTTTATCTATTTTTATATGAGAAACTTGGACTCAATCAATGGTTCTCAACCTTGGCTTATTATTTGATTGACATGGGAAGCTTTTCAAGAGCTCAATATTTGGCCAATACCCCCCAGATCAAATAAATCTGAATCTCCAGCTCTGGGATCCGAGTATCAATATTTTTTTTTAAAAAAAAAATCTTTGTATTTTCCCAATCTTCAGCTAAGGTTCACAACCACTGGGTATGATCGGTGATTCTCAAATGAATTACCTCAAGCTCATTAAAATGAAGATTTTACTTTCTGAAGTTCAAGGTGGGGCATGAGATTCTGTACTGCAAACAACCTCATAGGTATCAGTGTTGTTGGTCCATAGATTATACTCTAACTAGCAAAGCACTAAATTATTGCTGACTCTTAATCTAGTTCCAAAATATAGTGAAGGGGAATATTTATTCTACATATATTTAGTTTCTATATCAGACCATGTGCTAAGTGCTAAGATACAGAATCTAACAGGCTTTAGAGATAGGGCTTACTGGGCAAACACGTCATCCACATGGCTCAAGAGACGTTAGAGAAGGTTTTACCTAGTTATATTTGGAAGCCTATTCATGAGAGGTTAATCAGGATTTTTGTTGCCCTTTTTAAGAGAAAATCCTTACTGAAAAGCCAGCTGGCATTCCTGACAGGAGAAAACTACCTCAGGTGTATGGCCAGGCAGTTTGGTATGCAAAGAAGAGAAGTATTAACATCTTATAGTTTAGGATATTATGGGCCAAACATGGAATATGTAATGGGGAGAGTAGCTTGAACCTGGATGTAAAGGATAACACGAGGCACAGTTAAGAAAGAGGAAAATAACCTGGGTGGTGATGATGATGACGGTGATCATGATGATGGTAGCAGTGGTGGTGATAATCAAAAAGAAAGATGGAAAGAAAGAAAGAGATGGTGGATGGATGGATGGACCAAGACTTGCACCATGAAATAAAACCTTTTTTAAAAAACACTAGAATCTATGATTAATGAGACAATCCCATTCAGAGAGAAAATGGACATGTTTTAGAATATAAAAGGAGTTCCTAGTACTAATGGAACCAAAATTGTTTCGATGTTATGGTGTAAGTCTGCCTACATTTCCTTGAAGTTTTCTATGTCCAAATGCCAGGAAAACATGCACAAACATGACGTCTTGTTCTCATATCCAAAGAATGCATGCACATAAAAGAAGGGAAAAGGCCATAGTACATGGTCAGATTTTAATTCAGAAAATATCTTCACCTGAGCGCATACCATATGCCAGGCACTGGATTTTCAAAAGTTTTTACATTGCACTTTGACGATTATCATATGATGTTATCTACTGATGACGAGGGAAAGGTGCTCACCAAGACCTACAGTGCAGGAGTCTGAATGTGATGTTTATCTTAGCAATGATGACCCTTGCAGTAGTTGTGGCGATGATGGTAGTGATCAGGGTGCTATTGGGATTTGTTTCCTGTTGAAGAAAAAATTTAATAGGCTCCAAAATGTTAAGAGACATGAAAAGTCCCACCACTGGTAAGTTTTTCCTAGCTAGAGGAAGAACTCAGATGCCCAACCTAAAATTTTTGTTTCCAGTGCCTTCTACCATATGAAGTTGTTTTGTTTTGTTTTGTTTGTTTTGTTTTGTTTTGGTACAGGAAATCGAACTCAGGGCCTTGCACTTGCCAGGCAAGCACCGTGCCACTGAGCTATATCCCTGGCCCTTGTACTACCATACTGAGTAAATAGAATATCAGACAGTTTACTTTTTGAATGCCCATGATGCAAAGAAGAAATAAAAACTGTAAATCTGCAAAACCCTATGGCTTCACATCTAAGAGAGGGAGAGCTTCAAAATGACATTTGAAGTTTTACCGATGTTCCCTTTGTAGCTAGCGTTATTCTCTCCTGGCAAGGAAGGCTGGAACAAGAATCGGTCATAAAGGAAATGTTTCACTCTAGCTCACATGTGAATTTCCGTGCCAAAGTTAGCTTCTACCTTTACAGCTAATACACATAAAAGGAGAATGTTTAGACAAGGCATGTCCCACAAATGTGGCTATCTTAGGAAGTCAGAGAGTTGTAACTGCCCCTCAAAAATGACAAGCTTTTCAAACAGCTTCAACTTCACTGGCCTTGCAGCATCCCATCTGGTTTCACTCCTCTCCCATTGCGTGCTGCAGCCAGAACGAGGCTATTTACAGTGCAAATACGATTGCTTCTCTCTAGAGGTGCAAACTCTCACTGCTTTCCCCTCTCCCCAATTATCTGCAGAAGAAAGTTTGGGCTCCTTGGCTTTGTATTCAATGCCTTCTGTGACCTGGTCATGGTTGAGCACGACCTCATTGCCTTCTTGCTCTCCTTTCAGCCTTCCACATGTAATTTGGCAGAAACAGATGTCCATGTAGCTACAGTCCTCATCAACACCTCTCTGATGCCGTGAGACTTTGGTTATGCTGGTCTCTTCACAGACATGCAGCCTTCTTCCTTCAGGTATCGCTTCATTCAGAAACACTTTCAGGAAATGCATCGGTGTAGAGCAGGAGAATTACCTGTTGCCTACATCCATCAAAATATGCCATAATATGTGTTGTAGTCAGGGTTTACAAAGGAAAAGATTCACTATAGGACACATAAGATATAGCATTATTTTATAATATTCACCCAAAGAGTCCAATGCAAAAGAGTGTGGGAGATCTGTCTATGCACTAAGACCCAAAGAATCCAGCTGAGGGCCTGGATCCACAGCAATGTCCTATATGAGTCCAGCTGAAGACCTAAAGCCCACGGCAATGTCCTCCATGAGCCCAGCTGGAGGCCTAGAGCCCATGGCAATGTCTCATGTAAGTCTATATCAAGGATCTGCATTGGGAAAGCCTAAAGCAGTGGTGAAAACTAAAGT
Organism: Dinomys branickii; assembly: GCA_004027595.1. Lineage (NCBI taxonomy): Eukaryota > Metazoa > Chordata > Mammalia > Rodentia > Dinomyidae > Dinomys > Dinomys branickii. The sequence goes on along the minus strand of PVLD010014486.1, from coordinate 31,481 downwards.
CTGCGTGAGCAGGATGAAGGATCTGTGCCAGCAGGCTGGAGGGCCTGCACTGGAGCCGGGAACTGAAGCTCAGAGTAAGGAATAGAGACCCCGAAGAGAAGAGAACTGCAGCCGCCCTCGGCAATAGCGAGGCCCTGAGCTCCTCGATGATGAAAACAGCTGAGTTCAGATCAGGGAAGCTGGCGTGACAAGCCTCTCCAAGAGAATCTACAGCAAACCATCTTCCCTCCAACTCCGCTTTCATGCAGCAACCCTCAGGTGGGCCTTCCATACCCAGAACCACATTGATTCAGTTCAGGAGGGTGTTACCAGTTGACCACTAGTTAATACACCACAATATGTGTTTTTCTATAGCAAAACCCAACCGTCATCATCATTATTGCCGTCACCATCATCACTCCAAAGAATAACTAAGGCCTACGGGACTCAGCACATTTAATAGACATACGTAGATCATCACATTTAGCAATGATGACACTGCTATGAGATTTGACATTAATTGAATTAACAAAAGCGTGTGATCCCCAAATTTAACAGTGCTTAGAACATGGTAAGCGTTGCAATAATGTGTTCTCTAATAATCCCGAAAGCTAAGTGGATAGTGATTTCTTCATTCATTCTCAGAAATAGGCTTTAAGAGTAGTTTTAGATTTACAGTGTATTGACAATGTGGTACAGATGTCCTTTCTCCCATTTTTCTCTAATATTAATATTCTACACTAGTACCATCTATTGGTAACAGTTGACGTCCCACTATTTATATAAGATTACTGACTGAAGTCTATAGTTCATTCAGATTTCCTTAATTTTTAATTAATGCCTTTCTCTGCTCTAGGATCCTATCCCGATTATCATATGCAATTCACCTGTAATGCCTCCTTAGGCTGCTCATAGTTGTGGAAGTTTGTGAGGTTTTTCATGTTTTTGATATCTGATAGCTTTGGAAAATATTTTTTATGAACAATTACATTTGTATATTATAGTCCTTCAAAGGAAATCACTACACACAGCCCAGACCTAAGGCAGAGTGTCTAGACAAGTTTCTGTATTTAGAATTTTACATGAGAGAATTGTCCCCTTTCCACCTCTTATTAATTTACTCAATCACTTGTTTAACTTATGGATATTAATTTGCACTTTGGGCTTTCATCCAACAATGGTTAATTGTGTGGCTCAGATGGTTCCATTTTGGGCCACTGGGACTTTGTTCAACTGGCTCCCGTGCTTTTTGGCACAATCTGATGAATGTGAGCATTATGTTACATTGGAGCATTTCTTACTTTTTGCTCCAGGCTCATCTCCCCTGTTTCCTTAACTGGTCATCCTAGAATTAGTCCTCTCTTCAAGAAGTCCTAGTTTCCTTGGTTGGAGAATGGTCTTAGCTACCAAGATCTGCTGCTGGCTCATTGTTACTGGCATGCTGTTTTATTTAGGCTTTCTCAGCTACTGAGCAAAATAAACAAACAAAAAATATATGTATGTGTGTGTATATATGTTTTATTTATGTATATATAAATATATGTATAAAAATTTATATCTGTAACGAGCTATACCTGTACTAAGCTAAACATAATTTCATCCTGATGTCTCCAACTCTAGTTCATTATCTCATGAATCATTCTACCCTTCTTCCCTTGCTTACCTGTAAATTTCCATTGTGGCAGTGAGAAACTTGACTCCTTGCATCTGCCATCCATTTGCTTACTTGTTCAGTTCCAGGATACACGCATAGCAGTCTCAGATGGTTAACCTGTACCCTGCAGGAAACAACTTTATCAACCTGAGTGTAGTGCTTCTGTGTGGTTCCTGTTACCCTAAATCTTACCAGCCACTCATCTCCAAAGTTACTTGGGTCAGCACCTTTCCTTCCTCCCCCTCCAGGAGGCTGCTGTATGCATTTGTAATACAGTTACATTTGCTTATCACAGCTTGCCTTCCTTTCTGAGATTCCTGATTTCAAAAATCATTTTTATGTGCATACATTAAAGTTCATTTTTCATTAAATACAGTTCTAGTACTCATTCTTTTTTTTTTAATGATCCGTTAATTTCCCACTCATTCGTTGTTTACAACATTCCTATTTCACACATGCAAAAGTGAATTGAATTAGTTAATATTTAGGAAAAGGATACTCGCATAGCATTCAAAGTCAAATAGGAAAATCTGCATCTACACATTGGAATGGAATAGGTAACTATCAGAACTTGTCAGGAGACAATCAGTGCACTGAGAGTTGAAATCAGCTCTGAGTCTCCTGGAAGCCACACTGATTGGCATAGCAGCACTGTTGAATAGCCAGTGCCTGCTCTGAAGCAAAACAGTCAAGGCCAGTTATAAGGATATGCCATAGGAGCGTGTGATGGGACCAACTTAAACTGACACTGATTTTCTATGTAGACTCCCAGATGGGTATAAGGTATTGTGCTGTGACTCTTAAATCCAGAGAAAGTTGTATTTCAGAGTCCCTGTGGTTGCCCGAGGACTACCTCCCTGGAGGTCCGCTGGAGCACACGACATTCGCAACAACGAGGAATGGGCCTCTGTCACCACCACCACCATGGAGGATGTAAAACATGTTATATTTCAGTTTATAAAATGCTCTTGCTCCTGCTCCTCCTTCCCCTTCTCATCTTCATGGACACCTGGAAAATCTATTACCTGGTTTAAGGTCATTCCCATTTTTCAGGTAAACAAGCTTAGGGTCAGAGAAGTGTTGATTACCTGGTAATACACAGTGAGGACAAGGGACTCAATCTCAGAATCCAGATCCACCTGCCCTTCGAAAGTGGCTTTTGCCATTTCTATATGAAAATGTCCTTGGAGACAGCACCCCAAATACAGCTAATCTGGTGACAATTTGAAACTATGCCTGTGGTCTACAACCATACCACCCTGAACATGCCCAGTCTCATCTGAAACTATGCCTCTGAGTTTTCCCTCCTGTGATTTCTGTGAGAACGTGCACTAAAGGTTCTGACATTTCCTTCTAGACATTGCAACTCCCCACAGGTGTGCTAGGCCCATCTGTCCTTTGAAAAAGTTACAAAGTGCTCCTTGGATTTTTTGGGAATGAGCAGATGTTTTTGTTTTGTTTTCTCAATTCATTCTTGAGTATTATTTTTTTCACATAACAAACCTCATTTTTAAAATAGCTAAAAACTAAAAGTAAAGAATAAAATCTTCTGAGCTGTCAGAGCAAGTAGTGTTCAGTCTCTTCCTTCCACTTACTCAGAGGCTTTTCTCTTTTATTTTACATAGAATTCAAGTGTCAATAATTTCCTGGTACCCAGGCCTGAAACATACCAAAAACAAGAACTTGGAAGAGATAATAATAGTACTCGAAGAATTAGGTATTATATGCTCAAAATAGGAAACTATCCAGCGAGTTCACCTTAAAGTGCCTGTGTGTACCTTAATTTCCCCTGACAGTATTAATTCATTTAGGCACAGTGGCATGATCTATGTTCATAAAGATATTTCTAAGGGGCAGGTATATAGCTCAGTGGCACAACGTCTGTCTGGAGAGTGCAAGGTCCTGAGTTCAACTGCCAGTACCAACAACAACAACAAAAAATATAAAGATGTTTCCAGATTATCTTTTTCAGTGAAAATAATATTTTGTACACTATACTTGAAATACTAGTATTGGATCTTGTGTGTTTGCTTTTAAGAAAATTTTCATTCCAAATGATTAAAACAAGTACATGCTCCAGTGTTTACCACGGGGAAATCTTAGATCTGTGGAAAACAAGATCACACCGTACAACTCATTAACTCAATAAACATTTACTGTCTATAAATTGTATATCAGGAACTGGGGTAGAGAAATAATATCGATTCCTGTCTTCAGGAAGCTCAACATCTAATTTAAGAATCTGTCTCTATGGATCTGGATTGCTAAGGTTTTTATGGCATAAAAGGCTGGTTGTTAAATCCTTCCTGCTCTATGAGTCTTTCAGGATCCCTAGAGGGGAGAATCATTGAATCAAACCTCTAAAGTTGGAGAAGAAGCAACAGGATTCATATATCTTAAAAAGTAGAAAGGAAGAAACCCTGCTACCTTGCAGAATTTGAGCAAACAAAGAAAATTTTACCCAAAAACTCCTCCTCTGTGGACCCACAGAAACAGCCATAGGCTATAAAGAAAAGGGCAATTTCATAGATGCTATCTCTTCCATGATCAGTTGCATGAGTTATCTATCCAGCACTGTAATGAAATACCTGAGATAATGAATTTACAAAGGGAAAAGGCTTATTTTGCTCACAGTTTTGAAGGTTCCAGTGTAAGACTAGGTATACTCATTGCTTTGGTTTTCTGGCACATGTGTTAGATGTAAGTTCCAGGAGGTACCTGGGAGATCAAAGTGCTTACCTCATGGACAGGAAGCAAAAGAATAAAACAGGAAGTGGCCAAGGTCTACTCGTAAGGTCACCAATGACCTAAGGACTTCACAAGGCTCCACCTCCTAAAAGTTTCATTACCTCCTGTGTTAGTTACTTTTTTCCTCTTGCTGAAACAAAATAACCAACACCCAAAGTTAAAAGGGAAAAAGGTTTATTTAGCTTAGTTTGTAGAGGTTTCAGTCCATAATCATCTGGCTTCAAGGCAGGTGGCTTTGAGAGCAATTCAAGAAGGGCAGAAGACAGCAAAAGCAACAAGGTAGCTCAAGACAAGCCTCTTTCTGTCCCTTGTATTGTGTACAGGTCTACCTGGATTGGGGCAATACCAATCCAACCAGTGGACTGATCCAACAATCACCCACCTTTAATTCTAGCACCCTTATTCACAGCACTGCACTATGAATCAATAACACACCCTTGATTCAGCCATCTTCAAAAAAATTCTATCACTGCATGAAGCTTTGGGGGGACATTTAGGCAGAAACCATAGCACATCCTGATAGCATCACCCTGGTTATCCAGTCTTTAACACATCGGCCTTTGCATAACATTTTGAGATTCAACCTATAATAATAATTTAGCAACAGAGGTGCTGTTAGCCCAATTTTGAGGGGTAGAAAAGTGGACCCTTAAGGGTCTAAGCAACCTCTCCAAGCTCCATGTCTGGATAGCTTGTCCAAGGTAAGGACAGATGAGTCCAGGCCTGACTCATTTGGTAGGAAAATATAGCCACATTCCACTGCCCCACTTGCTCTTGATCAGAAGATGTTGGCCTGAACAGAAAAATATCTACAATTGCATGCAATGGAGAAAAAGGGAAGGAGGAAGGGAGATCAACAGAAAAGCAGAAAGGAAAAGAAGTAGCATCTTTAGAATTCCTTTTTGAAGAGAAGTTAACGTCTATCTTTCTTTTATCCATGATAGGGTTTCTAATCCACCCCCATGTTACATGTGACTGTATGAGTCAGTTATGGCAAACTCTAATTCAGTAACCTGAGAAAGTTTGATAAGGGGAACATTTACTAAAGCTAAGGGACAGCGTAGGCAAACACAAAGCACAGAGCAGCATGCAGCAACCCAAGGCTAGCAGAGGGCAAAAGCCTTCTGACAAGAACTATGACCTCCCCGCAGGGGCCTGAAGTCAGCCCATGGCCACTCACAGGGAGAGAACCAGGGAAATAAGGCCACAGTCACACTGTCCTTTCTTTTCTTCCACTGATGTTTCCCCATTGGCCACATCTGACTGGAATCTGGGGGAAAGGAAGCTGCTAGTGTAGATTTTTGAGGTCAGACACAGTGCAGAGTGGATAGAGAGGATTGTATCTGGAGAGGGAAGCAGAACAGCCTATGTCAGCCACCCTTATCTGTTCCAACAGGAGCCAGGTAGCTCAGTATGAAACAGCACTTTCCCATCAGAATCTGAAGCAACCCAGGGTTCTCCTCAAGCCAGGCTTCCAGACAACTGAAAATCATTGACTGGACTTGTCCTGGGAGTTGGGATACATTTGTAGTCTTTAGCTAATATACACCTGGACCTTATTCCTTATTCTTTATTTTGTTTTGATCACTTTGTTGTCAATAACACCTTATCAGGTCTTGAAAGGTGACCCTGACCTTCAGAAACCTTTGGTTTGCTTGAATCAGAGTATAGGCACTGCTTTGTAAATTTAAAAATGTGCAGGGAGACAGAAACCTTCTCATAAAAAAAGAAACAAGATTGGTTGCACAAATATCCATAGCTTCTGAATTGGGCTAGGTGGCCTTGGAGAAGTCATGTGTCTTATTAGAGTTTCAGATTTCATCCGTGTGGATTAGGAATTGCAAATGTCCCACTAGGGATAGTCTATTTGATTGGCTAAGTATACAAAGGAAAACTACAAGAGCATGTTTTGCATGATTCACAGAGGAAAACAATCTTTTGGCTTAATATTTACTTTCTAATAAGACATCACAGTGGTCAAAATAAAACAAGCACTACATCAGAAAACAAAGTTTTGAAATTGACTCTGAAAATTCCTAGCGAGAAAGTGCCCTAGTCTTTCTAAGCCTCAATTTTCTTATCTAGAAAACAGAGAGCACCCACCTCACAGACTGTTTGCTGTTTCATTACATTTAATAAGATTAGCTTTGGGTATTAATTTTTATCACAGTCATGGATGCAAAGAATGGTTTCAAAGTAGTGGGCAAGCCCATACATTATACTTTAGTTGAGCGCTTCTTGGGTTTTGCTAGGCTCTGAGATTTATGATTTAAACACGAACAGACACCATGAACAGATTTCTCCTGAGACAGCAGCCATGAACAAAGTTAAACTCTCAGCTACTTCTTCTTCTAAAATTTCCTCCTGAAATTTTCTTTGTCCAAGATTCACAGACCTTTACTTCAATCTTGTGATTTCTGATGTGACCTCATTGAAATCACAGATCTGTGAGTGGGAGTGGTTGGTACATCCCCCAACCCTGATGCTAACTTCCTGAGCGACCCTATAAGCCACTCAGTTTGTCTGGCCCTCATCAAACTGAGGAAGGAAAAGAAGCATGGAGGAAGCAAGAAAGAAAAAAAGAAGAAAACGTGGGAGGGAAAAATAGATGAGGAAATATAGGGAGGAAGAAAGTAGAAAGATTTACAGCAGACAATCTACTAAAAGTCTCAATAACTCTAAATCCAGCAACCACTCTGTGAAGGGAAATCCATTTGCTCCTGGAGTCACCATGTTACTTTCACACACAGAAGGCATTCAACGTGCCCAGAAAAGCACAAGGTACAAACCACCCACTCTTTTCCCAAGATTTACACTTAATAACATCCGGGCATTTTCTGAAACAGAAAATGTTTTCCCTAATCAGTTCCCCTAAGCCACACACATGCATCTGTCTGCAAGAGATTTGCAATAATTAACAAACAGATTTCCCACCTATGTTTAATTCTAAAACGAAGCTATAGGAGGTCAGACTTCATGTGGAGTCACATGGCTGGGCTCTGATTCATACTGAGTTTTGTAAAGGAGAAGAGAGGGTTCGTTGAACTAAAAGGCTGTGGTCTAAAGAGCAACACATCTGTCTTCTTGGCCAATGTCTGGTCCTTCTCCAGTCAATGCCAGTACAGAAGAGAGCAGTAGGGGCCAGTGTGGCTTCCCTGCCTAGAAACAAGCGAGGGAATGTGCTACAGGTAAGAGGCACCTGGGCTTTTGGAGATGGAAATAGAATTGCAACATACATGTCAGCTTGAGCTGGAAGGCTGACAATTCTACCCCTGCCCGCATCTCTGAATTCTGATTACAGCTAGACTGAGATCTACCTATGGGTTCTGAACACTCTTTGTAAGAAAGGTTTCGTTGTGACAGAGGGGGGCAGGCTTTATTTTACCAGGGGAAGGCTATTATCCTCCCACAGCTGTTTATAGTTAACTGCAGCCCATACTTAAAGCCTGAACACTACAGCCTTATTTAGTGCCTGTGGATTTGCGGTGAATAGAGTCAGGCTTAACTCTTTCTTCTCCCTAGAGTTGGTGACTTGTATGGGGCTTGGGTCTGTTTTTAAATGAGTTGGTTCTACTGCACATGTTTATGAACTCTTTGGGAAGGAGACAAAGGAACTTCCCCATACATTTCAATTTGTAATAAAGATAATTTTAAGAATTTGAAAAAGAAAAGAAAAATGAGAAAGAAGGAGGGCTGTAGCATGCAGGAGAGGCTAAGGGTTGTTTTTAACTGGGGTAACTGGAGATTTTACATGAGGGATGTGTTGAGCACATGTTGGATATTTTATTTAATTTTGGTGATCAACACTTTGATAATGATATGACTCTGCTCATCTCACAGGACAGGAAAAGGGAGCTCAGACCATGAATCCCAAGGCTGAATCAAATAGAATCCGACTGCAGGGCCCTTTACTTCTAGATTACGGTGAATTCTGCCATCAGTTAATTCAGAAGCACTAACAAAGGATGTGCCATGTGTCCTGCCTTGAACTGCTGTATCTGTCATGTGTAGAAGATTCCAGCCCGTGGGTTCTCAGGGTACAAGAGAGTGAGCAGGTGTACAAGACACACTGAGAACGTAAGGAGAAAGACAATGGTGGCTACAGAATCTTCTTACTCTATGCAGAGGGAGAGCAGATCAGAACCACAGAGGAGGCTTTGTCAGTTGGGTGGGGCCAGCACCCTGTGAGCCCCCTGCTGCCCCTCCACTAGCCTGGGAATGAACGTGCTGGACTGATCTGCCTTTCTAGATCTCTCTGGCTGTGGTGGAAAGAATGTTTAGAGAGGTCAAAAGAAGGTAAGAAACGTTAGGGTGCTCTCTCGCAATCCAGGAAAGGTAAGGGGTCGGGGTACAGATGTGGGCACTGGGTCTCCCCTGAAGCTGTGTTGCAAGTAGAAGGAACACGACTGGCTTTCAATTTCTTCTAAAGACTAAAACGAGGTTAAATTTTCCAGCAGGAAGTTGGAAGGAACATTGCTTAAACCACTAACTCAACCCCAAATGACATACATTCTTGAGGGCTACAGTGCTAACCAGTGGGACTGGGGGAGCAGTAATACTACGCCAACACAAAGGCCTGCACACACTCATGTGCACACCCACACACCCACACACCCACACACTCTCATTTTCTCAGCACCTCTGGAACTTTCTTTTGTTTGACTACAGCATCTTTCCTGATGACAAAGGAAACCAAAGATTTTGAAATCCATTGTTGAGCACAAAGAGAGGTGGAGTAAGAGGGTTGTGGGGGGAAACTTGGCCGACTCTGAACTTTATTCTCTGCCTTGGTACCCAACAATTCTCAGTGGGAGAGAGAGTGGCTTGCCAAAGGGCTCTGTGTGACTGGGCTAAACGAGAAGAATATGTAAAGTTCAAGATGAAAAGGCAGACTTCGCAGCTGAAAACAGAGCTGGGAGCTCACGGAGCTTGGGAAAGGAGGCTTCACAAAGGAAAGTGCTTATTCGCAACTCGTTTCTCTGCAGTAAATGCTCCCAGGACCTCTGGCAGAAGGAATTCCCGGACACAGGCCTTTGCATTGAGCTGTTAGTGATCTGCGGTTAATTACCTCTCGCCAGGCTCCTTTCTGTAGCCAATCCATGGGGCAGCCCGCAGAGGTCTGGGGCAGAGGTTTTGCCATTTTAATTCCAGCATTCAACAAAGTTAAAGTCTTATAACTGCAGAGCTGGAAAGAACTTTAGCTCTCCTTATACACTGAATTTCTGATTTTTAGCCGTGGCGTGAGTGGTAGATCAGACAAAGCAGGGGAAGGCAGTGCCACCAGGGCTAGGAAGACAGCAGCATCCTCTGCCTGTGGAGGCTGAGTGAACTAACCTCCTGCTGTCAGGAAAATGCAGGCACCCAGCTGCTGCTCACAGGGGGCCCTGCCCTGGTCCGCCCTGTTACTACAGTCAAGCCCCAGGTCTGCTTCCTTCCACTGATCCGGAGGCCTAAGGCCACTGCCGGAACCACCTTCTCTGCTCCCATTATTTGACATAAAAACAAAACAAAGCCAGGTGTGGCTGCTCATGCCTGTAATCCTAGCACTCTGGGAAGCCGAGGCAAGAAGCTCACAAATTTGAGGGCACCTTGGGCATCTTAGTGACTTCTCAAAAACTTGTTTCAGAAAAAAAATCCAAAGGCTGGGGATGTATATAAGTGCAACATCTCAGTTCAATCCCCAGTAGTGTGTACGTGCATGCACACATGCGCTCGCGTGCACACACACACACACACACACACACACACACACATGCCCTAAGGTTTCTTAAAAAGGAGATTTATTAGGGTTCTGGAACAAAAGTTTCAGATCTACCAAGAACTTGAAAGGGTGTGTGTGTGTGTGTGTGTGTGTGTGTGTGTGTGGTACAGTGTACAGTGTCAAGCACCACCCCCTAACCTCATTGGGGTTATTATTCAGAATTACAGAAAAGTATACACATACAGAGTCTGACTTGCCATTTTTTACTTATGAAGGTGCAGAAATGATACACACTCAGTAGAATCACTCTGAATTTTGAATTTCGATCTTCCCTCAGGACAGCAATAAGCAGCCTGACACTCTGTCACGGTACTGAAGAGAGGCAGTGAGTCAAAGCCCCGTTCAGCCAAGCAACCAATGTACAACGTAACTGCTAAGCTGTGCCACTGGGCAGGTTAAATGCATTAAGTAAGTTTTCGGTTTATGATATTTTCAACTTATAATGGGTTTATTGGAATGTAAATCATCATTAATGAAGAAGCATCTGTGTATATATGCATACAATTATATGTGTGTGTGTGTGTGTGTGTGTGTTCATACAGATAGATTTATTTTCAGGACTTGTCTGATCAGATTGTAACAGCTAGAAAAGTTTGGAATTTATAAGACAGGCAAATTCAGGTCAGAGTTGATGCTGCTGTTACAGTCTTGAGTCCAAATTCTGCAGGGCAGGCAGCCAGAAACTTCAGCAGGATTCTTGTAGTTGCAGTACTGGGGAGAATTTCTTCATCGGAAAGTGTTTGGCTTTGCTCTTAAGGCCTTTGACCGGTCGCATGAGGCCTGCTCACGTGGTGGAAGATAATCTCTTTGCCTTGAATTTAATGATTTGAATATCAGTGATGTCTTTGGAAATACCTTCGTGGCAACCCCTGGGCTGGTATCTGATCATCTAACTGTGCTCCTCAGCCTCACCAAAACGGCACATAGAATTAACTGTCGCAGAAGGCGTCCCGGTTGTGGTAGGTACTTTTCTCCTGACTGAGACAAAATACCCAATCCCCAAAGTTAAAGCAGGAAAGGTTTATGTGGCTCACAGTCTGTTAAGGTTTCAGTCCACAGTTGGCCAGCTCCAAAGCAGGGAGGCGTGGCACAGGGACATCACAGAGGAAAACCAGTTCGAGGCAGAGCAGGGCAGGTAGAAGGCAGCCAGCAGTGAAGTAGCTGCCAGCAAGTGACGATAGCAGCTTCTTTCTGCTCCTTTTATGCTCTATCTAGGCTACCTACCTTAGGGTGGATGCCAAACCAATCAGCGGACTAATTTAACAATCATGCACCCTTCACCCCAGCTTCACACATTCTAGACCCAGCCACCTCTCAAAAAGGCCCCACCTATGAACACATGAAGCTTTAGAGGAACATCTGGACACAAGCCGTAACACCAAAAGTGTCTAAACCAAGCTGACTGGCAAGATTGTGGGATACATTATTGGTAAAATATTGAAATCAATACAAGAGAATGTATTTTTATTGCACCCAAAGTCATGCCAGATAAATGAATGCTGTACACACAAGGCCCTTCCACCCAATTCAAAAGTTCACAGCATCACTTCCACGCCACACTTGTTGGTCAGTTCGCCACAGAGTATACAAACTGAGGCCCTGTTTTCCTCCCAGACCCAAGCCAATCTTTTCTTTCCACAGACCTCGGCCACTGAGCAGCTCTGTGACAAAGACACAGACCCCGGAGCAATGTGACCCATCCAGGAGGATGCCTCATCCTGGAGGTAGTCTTTTTCCTGGGTTTTTAACTCAGTCCCGTTAAGACCCAGTGACGTTTTCATCCAACTCTTTATCCCTCACATCAGCTTTGTAGAGGAATTAAAATCTGTCCTGACCCCAGATTTCTTAGCCATTCCAAAATTAAAATTAGAAGCACATCAGTAAATCATGATAAGACAAGTAGAAGCCAGATTCTACTTCTAGATCCTAGATGTAGCAACTGGCTGAACCCTCAGCAGGGGGTCACCAAAGAGTTTAGAAATGCTTCATCTTTCTTGTGTTGCTTTTTATGTCCAGCCTTACTTTAAACCACAAGATACTAAAAAGAGGAAAATGTTCTAAGGAAACACACATTCATAACAAAAATCAAGAGGTTAATACGACACTGTTATTTTGTTCTATTATAAAAGATAATTCATCACTGTCTCATATTCTTTCACATCTGGTTTGGCCTGAAAATCACCTTACATGGAGAAGGGGAAACTTCACTCATGGGCTGGGTGTAGAGATCCACATTGGGGTTTTCTAGACTTCTAGTGAGTGTGTTTAGACCTCATTTTCTCTGTTTGCCTTAGGCATATTTATAAAGGCATAGGGGAGGATTATAGTGTAAGCTTTGATTCAAATAAAGTATATTCCAAGATCATTGGGGGAAAAAATCCAGGTTCACATTCATAAGTTCCCCAATAGCATGTTATCCATCCCAAAGAATTGAGTAAAACATGGTTAAAACTTTGCACTGAGAGGACCCACTACAGAATGATTAAGACCTACTAATCACAGGAGCAGCATGCACACCAAAACCATTTAAGCTGTGAGTGCTGGTAGGTAGGCTAGGGACCGACGGGGGGGGGTCTTATGATTACAGTAGTAATCATACACCGTACATCCTTGGCACAGTAGCATACCTCTCCAGAGGCCTCAGAGGTGTGGTCACACTCTCACTGTCCTGCTCAGATGCTTCATAGTGGGCATGACTACTGGTCCATCTCTCCTGGAATCTGTGCTTCTCTTTTGTAAGGGCCCTTGCCATTGTGGTAAATCAACTTCTGGATTAATTATTTACTTGATGTCTCTCTCCTCCACTGGATGATGTGTTCTGCAAGGTCAAGCACTGAAACAGACATAATGATTGTCAGGACACAATAAATAAAGAGACCCCTGAACATTCATTAAATGAATGAACCTGTCAACCACCCAAGCAATAGTTAAAGCACTACCTGCTCCAGGTGTGATCAGGCAGGTATTTATTGCTATGATGTTGTCCACTCATGGTCGCCATAGACGTGAATGAAACCTCAGGTTTCTTCCATCTTATTCCTTTTTGCCATGGGGCATCAACACTGATGTTTCATGTTCTCAGAAATATTTAGAGACTGCCTCATGTAGGGGATCACTTTCTACCAGCAACATTACTCACAAGATTAATTCCTAGAAAAGCATCATTTATGAATGTCAGGTTATCAGCTATACATCTTTTATCTTTCTTTCCTATAAAATGTTCCTTTGAGTTTAAGAAAAGCTGTTGTGCTTGTGTTTCCTCTATAATTACTTTTTACTTTCAAAATGAAGGTGTCTGGGGGCATATTTATATAAGCTATTACGTGGTCCATGTTTTAAATGTCCCAACCCAGCACTGCACAATGATGTAAGCAGAGAAGTGGTCATTAGGCATTGTCCTGGTAATACATGAAAAATAAACCACCAGGTCTCTTGGCTCATTTGTTTACATGATGGAGGAAATAGGCATTAAGAAAATATTCTATGATGAGTTTAACAGAGAAGACTTTTAAAGTGTTATGGGAGCATAAACACAAGAATTTAAACCTAAGTGTGCCAGTATAAACTACTTTGAGACACGACATTTAGGCTAAATATAAAAGGACAAGTAGCCAAGTGAACAGAGTTAGGTTGAGGGGTGCTGCTATAGACAGAGGGAATCAGCAATAAGAAGTCCAATGATAAAAAAAAATGTCCTAGTCAAGAAAATGGAAGAAGACAGAATGTTCAGAAAAGAGGAAGATTTTTCCCAACATAACATCTCTGTCACTCCTGCCATTCCTGCCACTGTCTTAAATTAGATTCCTTTTCTTCTCAATCTAGTAGCTACTTGATTCAATGTGTATTTCTATTCTGAAAATTTGCCCAACATCTCCCTTGATGGATTCACTTCTTCCCCTATTACTCTTTATTCCAACTTCCACTAGGGCACTCATGGATTTGTGGCTCTGTGTAGGATGATAGTTTCTGTCCACTTTATTCCCCAGACATAAACAATGGGCAGGCAGACAGAAGCCCAATGGTCTTTCCAGAGGGAACTGAACTGCTTGATTCTGCAACCTTGAGTGTGAAGAATATTCAAAGGCTTCTAGCTCACACTCACACTCCATATGGAACACTTTCTTCTACATTTATGACAAGACTTTCCAGCTAATTTTTGTCCTCAGAAAAATCCTCGAGAGGGGCAAAGAATGTAACCTTCTGAGTTTGGAAATATCTACAAAAGAACATATTGAGAGAAAGGTTTAAATCGGATAAGAAGATTAATAGTCTGAGTTTAAAAGTCATTAAGACGATACAAAGGAAGAATGAAGTTGTAATAAACAAAGCTGTGTCTAATGAAACAGTTTGATATCAAAGGAAAGTGATGTCAGCGGGACTGACATTGAGTTACAAGCATCATAAAGCGTCATGGATAATGTGAGCAAGGAAACCTGCCATAGAAGGAGGCAGTCCCAAAAACTAGGTCAGCACTGTAAATCTGGGACCATTCTACAGGGTGGCTTTAAATGTGGGGGGCTGGCCTCAGTCACTGAGCCCCTGTTTGTTCCTGATTTGGCCTGTGCCTCTTCATCTAGTCTTGGTCTCTGGGTCCTTTGGCTTACAAGGCAGCTCCGCTCCTCAGACCTTTGTCCCTGGCATTTTTCTTTAGACTTCAAGCCCCTAGCATATAGCAGGCGCTAAAAGGATGTGTGGGAGAACAATAGTGATAACAACCAGAAAACAATAGTTGCAATACCAACCATGACAGTTCCATGGTTTTAAAAACTGTCTTCACCTCTGTGCTTTGCCCGTCCCTTTTGGTAAGAAACATAGTGACCATCCTGCAAGTCATATGGTTGTCATGAGGAAAGAGCTTCTTCTGAACATGTAATCTATCCACTGAAATAGAAGGAGGCATTGAGTCATAGTTAAAAAAAAAAGCATTGGTTTTTACTCAGATTTGGAGAAACCTTATTTTATTATACTCATCTATTTACTTGATCATGTGTTTATCCCTTCATCACCACATGTTCATTCCAGGCCTTACCTTGGCAAACCTGCTAACTATCATTAATAATACATCACACTGCCTTCAGATCACTAACCATGTTTTTTAGACTTGCCACAGCGAAATCTTTGATTGTAAGTCAAGGCACACAGTCTTTTGATTTAGAGCTTGTATTTGAAATCACAGTTTGTTTGCTGTTTTCATACCACATAGGATGAAGAGATTTTCTCTTCCGTTTGGCTGTCCTGGGGCATCTTGTTGTATTTCAATGTGTGCAACTTAGGATTGTGGTGGCCTACCGTTTCTATGGAGCCCCATGGAGCAGCTCAGTAGGAGTGTTGGCTTTGAGAGATAATTTGTATTACAATATAACATAGAATGTCACAAGGAGACCTTCCAATTGCCAATATTCTATTGAAAAGCTTTTTATGAATGTGGTAACAATCAGAAATGTTATTTATATGACATTATCATAGACCTGGAATATATAATGCTAAGCAAGGATGGGCCAGCACCAAAACCTGTGCTTTTAGGGTTTAAAACCTAAAAAGGAGAACAAAATGTATGCAAGTAACCACCATAATGTGTGGTGCATGTTAAAGTAAGAGAAGAATGGAAAATATGCAAACATGTAGAAGAGAGACCCAGCTCAATAGAGGGACGTTTAAAGAGTTCTTTGTGAATGCACAGTCTTGAGCATTCATAAAGGCAGAAGCGGGTAGAGGTGGGCAAGCAGCAGAAACAAGCTCAAGTCAGTGCTCCAGTTACCACAATAAGTTGTCATTTCAAGTTTGCCACCTGAAGTTGGGCGGTAACACCAGGTGTCAAGGTACCAGTCATCCCTCAGTACCTTATCAGATACCTGACTCTGGACAAGTTACATAAACCTCAGCTTTCTGATTCATAACATTCAACAATGCAGTGCCCATTTTAATTCCTCTACTGTGATACTCACGTGAACTCACATATTAAATATCCCTTTGAAGAGGGTATAGCTTATGGTGGGAGCTACACAATTATAATCATTATTTTAATGATGATTATTTCTACTGAAACTATTGTTAGCTAGGTAATTTCAAAAGAAGTGTTTATTCACCCAGTGCCTCAAGTTTTCATCCACAAAGTAGTAACACTGATACCTATGCTGCTGTGAGATTATTAACAGAAATGACAAGTGCAAAAGATGTGTATGTTAGGCATCCTGTAAATACTCAAGAAACTCTACCTGTTGTTAATAGCAGTAGCCCAAATCACATGAAATGCCTAGGCCTCAATCATAGCCCCGACCTGCTATTTATAGGTTATCTTACATGTATAGATACTGGCAGGTGTTTGTCCTCCTGGTTTGCTAGTGGGACAAAGATTGGCTAGAGAACAAGTCGTGTATGCCACCCTCAGCCAGATAAGAAGGTGGATCATCTGTCTTGAGTTTTTCTTGTTTATCAAAGACCACATTAGTGGGCCCAATGCCACTTGATGAGTTTGTGCCCCTTGTATAAGTTTATCACAATATCCCTGACCCTGGACACTTTTCCAGGTCTCCTCCACTTAGTGTCCCATTCAATGGGGAAAAGGTCAGCAACAAAGAGGAGGTGAATACAACTAGAAATCTCTAGTGCCAACAGCTGTCAAAGAGAGATACAATGACCTTTCAATGGGTCCCCTTGGGCTGCTCATAGCACAAGTCTGGGAGGCAGAAGACTAGACTGCTCTCTGCATAAAGGATCCATCACCTAGCCATTTTCTCAGGTCCCATTAAAAGGCTGACACCATTAATCTGCACTACTTTACTTCTCATTATGCAGAAATGTGCTCTTGATCAAAAGTCCCCTTGTGCAGCAGCCTGATTCATCACCAATGGCTGTGGGCCACACACCAGAAATTCATAATCAGCTGACATTATCCACCCAAATCATTCCCAGGATTTGAAAAGCTCAGAACTATCTCTGTCCTTGGGAAGAAGCAGCCACATAGGATGCAACCTGTAATAGCTGCGATAGTTAATATGATGGAACAGCCTTTGAGCAGAGTTAAATTAAGGGATGAATTATTTTCTCCCTTGCACATGTGTGGGTCATTGATTTTCTGAGACGTTACCTACACTGACCCCACATGGGAGCTAAACATCTTACAATGAGGAGACAAAGGGACCTAGGAGAGGTTGACAGAGACTCGACAACACAGAGATACTCTTTCAGGGCCATAAAACTCCCAAGAAGAGACAGAAACATTTCTCCTATAAATTTACATGTTTTCAAGTTCAATGTCCTTTCTCCGTCATCCCAGTTTTACCTCATCACTGCTTGAGGTGTGTGATGTCTAGCTTAATTACTTACATCCCATCCTCTGTTCATTCTGTCTCTAACTGCCTCAGGCCAGCATGATTTGGATTAAATAAAAGACTGGAAGTGTAAATCTATTATGGTTTAATCAGTTCTCTGGGCAATAATCAGTTCCCTAGCAAGTTTTCTTTTGTTTTTTTGTTTTTGTTTTTGTTTTTGTTTTTGTTTTTCCTTCTGCAAGACATGAGAATGTAATCAGGTTGTTCATAAACCAACTATCTAATTCACTGAGAGACAATCAGGCACTAGATTCTGTGGCATGTGCTTTGCACATTGTAGCAGTTATTTTTTTTTTTTCTTTTTGGTACTGGGAATCGAACTCAGGACTTTGCACTTGCCAAGCAGGAGTTTATGCAGCTAAGATATATCCCCGGCCCCATAGCTGTTATTTTCAATGCCCAACCCTGAGTCATTATAAGACTTGATAAATTAATAAATATGAAATTCTTAAAACATATCAAGTGCTTGATAAATAAAATTCATTAGCATCTATTGTTGGCATCCCTGCCAAGCATTCCATGAAAGGATGGATTTGTCTCTGATATCTTCCAACAGAAAGATCGTGTCCTCCTGCAGACCTCTGTTCTGGCTCTTGAACACTCTGCCTATTACTCTGTCATTTGTTTGTCTAGAATCAGCATTTTCTCAATTCCTAACTACTATTTCTATATTTGCTCTGTAGCCACAGAGAATAAGTCCAACCCTGTCCATGAAGAAAAATTCCTGGATTTATTTAAGGAGACTAATCTTACTTTGGTCAAAAAATCTATTTTCTAGGCTAAAATAATAGCCTTTCAGCTATTTCTTGTATGATTTGACTTGAACTTTGCTTCAAAACTTATTGCTTAAAATTTAGCATCTTCCACATCTCTCAGCTTCCTATGGAGAAAACTGTGGTGAACAGGGCAAAACACTTTTATAGTTAATAGAGCAAGACACAGAGCCACGCAATTCAGGTGGGAGTGCAAAAAGCAGACTCACAGGTAAATTCATCATGGACTAAACAGATGCTACAGGTTTGTCACTTTGGTTTCAATTATCTTTTAAGAAATAAACATTACAGTACAGCTAAAACCCTACCACCACATCCCTTTGCCTCTGTCTCCTACCTCAGAGGTGACCAGTATCTAGAGGCTGATGTAAACATTCTTGTGGACGTTGTTCTTGGGGGTATACATGAATATTGCCACACATGGCAAGTAGGATTGCAGAGACCACTTCAAAGTTGAATGAATGCTTTCATGCTGTGCAATCATTGTAAACACGATTACTTGCAATCCACAATACATTTGTAAGATTTATCTGTTTATATATATATACACACTAACTCGTTTTGGTGTTGTATAGAAATCTACTATGAGTTAACCACAATTTATTTACTCAATCCTATTATACTAATGTTTACTTCTGTGCTAATTAGTTTGATTACATTTTTGAAATTACAATTTTATAAATATATGTATGTATACACATATACACACATACATAAAATGTACACACAAATACATATATCACACTCTCATTTCTGTGTACATACAGCTATACACTCTCCTTATGTGAACCTACGCATGAGTTTTGTACCAATCTATAAGTGGAATGGGTCTGTCACAGTGTATGTACATCTGCAACATTATTGGATGGTGACAAACTGTTCTCTGAAATCACTGTGCTAATTTAGTACATCAATAATATGTGAAATCACGTACTGGATTTCAAAAATAATGTCATAAAATTTAAAGCAAAGATATATTAGTCATTTCTTAAGTATAATACAATACTATTTCAATAATTATCAAAATCAGGTTTAAATAAAATTTCCATGGCAATCAAGAATTGTAATCTTAAATGCTAAGGGGCAGTGAAGAAGTACGTACTCACGTATTAGAACCTATGCAAGTTAACTAAAAGCTGACTTCAGGAGAGACATAGCCATAATCTGAATTCACAAATATTTATTTGTTTCAGAATTCAAAATAAGGAAATGAAATACTCATTTTAATAAATCAGGAAAAAGAAATAAACTAGTAAAGAGTTTAATAAGGTCTATAATTAATAAAAACTTAAAAATAGCAATGACAGTGAAATTTAACAGCTATTTGATTGAAAAGACCACCAATAGAAAAACCAGAAACTTTGTTGTACAGGGAAAGGAAGAATGAAACAGAGAGAGAAGGACAAGGACAGGTAGAAGGAAAAGAGAGACAGGTGAAGAGAGATAGGAGAGGGAGAGACACAGAGAATTATAAGACTCACAAGAAGGAAGAAGCATGAATGAAATCAGACCACAACTTCATGGAACTACCATGAAAACTTAGTGGAACTGTACTATTTCCTAAAACATATGTTGCCAAAATTACCCCAGAAAAGGGGCTGGGGGTATAGCTCAGTGGTGTAAGTGCTTGCCTGGCAAGCGCAAGGTCCTGAGTTTGATCCCCGGTACTGGAAAAAAAAAAAATTACCCCAGAAAGAGGACAATAGAATAGAAATTGCTGTATCACCGTATAATATTGGGAAAATATGTCGGAGTAAGAAATGATAATTACTGTGATTTGATAATTACACAACATTTACATATCACAATGTACCACACAAATATGTAGAATAAAAAGAAAGTATTTTAAAAGGACAAAAAGTGAAATCTACCTCTGGAAAAGGCAGCAAATCAAACTTGTCGATAGAACAAGTGGACAAAGCAAATGCTGTATATGTTAATTTAGACAATTGAGGGAAAAAGTCGAAGAGGAAAAAGTTAACACTAGGCACCAGGAAATGCAAAGTAAGCCAAAGGTAGATTCCAATTCCTGCTCAGAAAGTTGATGAGACTAGAAAAGAAAGTAAGTAAGTGTTGGCAAAAATGTGGAAAAATTGGAATCTTCGTGCAATTCAGGTGGGAGTGAAAACAATATAACCACTTTAGAAAAGATCACCAATTGCTCAAACTGGGAAATTTTGTTACCATGTGATTCATCATTTCCTTTTCTACAGATACACTTCAGAGAAATTCAAATCTATGTAAACACAAACAATTGTACACAGATGTTTATGGGAGCACTGTTTATAATGGACAGAAAGCAGAACAACCCAATGTTCAACAATAAATGGGTGGATTAAGAAAATACAGTATAGTCATATGGGAAAAGTCAATTAAGATAGAATGGAGTTCGGATACATGCTATAACCTAGAAAAGGCATGAGAACATTAAGTGTAAAATCAGAAAATTCCACGTACTGTATAATTCCATTTCTACAAAGTGTACAGAATAAGTGAATCTACAAACTGAAGTAGATTAATGGCTTCCTAAAGACTCAAAGAAAAACAGACATGTATTTTGAGAGTGAGAGATACATTCTAAAAAGAAAGTGATGATAGTTGCCTACAATTCTATGAATATACAGAAACTATTGGATTGTGTGCTTTACACGGGGAAAGTATGCTATGTAAATTATTCGTTGACAGAATAGTTAAAAAACATGAAAGGATGAAAGGATGAATTGAATCGTGAAGATAATCAGATGGACTCACATTTGAGCTTTGGTATTAAGAAAACATATTTTAGGCTGGAGTGGTGGAGCACATCTCTAATTCCAGCACTTGGGAGGTTGAGGCAGGAGGATTACTGTGAGTTCGAGGCCAGCCTGGGTTACAAAATGAGTCAAGGCCAGTTGAACTGCAGAGAGTCAGACCTTGTTTGGGAAACACACACACAAGCATGCACACACACACACACACACGCACACATACACACACACACGTATACACACACACACACACACAAATGTCTCTATTTACCCATGAGCCTCCAGGATGATTCTCTGCTTCTAATATTCATTTAAATATTAAATAAATAGAGAATTAACCCTCTTATACTTGCATGGAAAATAAAGCATAAAAATTACCATCGAGTTCTACTACACAAAGAAGTATGTCATTACAAATGGAGACATAGCTAGAAACAGTGGAAATGCATGTTTTGGAATTTTAGAAATAATGAAGTTAATATAAAATGTATTTATAACATCAACCACCTTTGTCACAAAATGAATTAATCGTGAAGTGATTTAGCAGAATGAATGACTGACAAAACATATATACATATACATTATTTTTATACATTAGTATTTTAATGTAGCAAACTTGTATTGTGGAATATGCTTCTTCAAAAACAAACTCAGTGAGTTGTTCAGCTTCACAAACCTCAACTATCTAAAGTTGAACAAGACATTCTTTTTCAATTCTGGGAACAAATTACTGACTCCAAATTATCCTAATGCATGTAGACATTTTGCTAGAATATTCTAGGAAGACAGCCAATAATTAAGTGTGACTAATAACTAAAAAAGAAGAGAACATATACCAGGGCTGATTCATAAGTGAGATATTTCTGGAGTCTACAGCAGTCTATGTGGCATCTCCTGGAGTCCTTGCAGCAACCACAGAATTTAGTGGTAAGCTTCTCCTGGCCTCTGTCAATGATCCTAGTGGGCTTCTCCAACATACACTGGAATCTCAGAAAAGACTGCAACACTATGTTTCTGGATTTTGTGCACATTATTTCTCATCAACATGTCCTCACCCTCTTTTATACCTCCTATAATTTAGAAGTCCTAGTCCAGCTCCAGCCTATTTGGGTAATATTTTGATGCAGATCTCACAGATTTTTGCAATTATATATTATGCTCTGGCACAATCAGTGAAAGATCTACTTATCTCAGAAACCTTTAAGCTAATGTCACCCTTCTCACTGGGATAGAGGTGATACAAGGAAGAGTTATTAAGTACATAGGATGCATTGAGATTCATACATGTGCTTTATCTGGATCCATTTTGAGGCTTTACTGCCATTCTCTCCCATGGGATTTTAGGCTTGCAGTGTTTCAGAGCCTTTTATATTAGTACTCAGCTAGTATAGCCAGAGCTTGACATTTCACTCAGCCCAACCAAAGACTATCTGCAATGTCACCTGGAGAGTTTCTTAAACACGCATATTTTCTGATTCCAACTAGAACCAAGTGAACCAGTTGTTCCCAGAATCCTAATATGTCACAGTTTCCCCCAGTGATTCTGACACACAGGAATTTGAAAAACACTGCATTATCCTTCTGTGTCAGTCAGAGTTTTACTAGGGAAATAGATATAACACAAGATATACAAATATATAAGAATTGACAAGATTGGCTTATGATGGCCAGCCACAGAGTTAGATGAGAAAGCATGCAGAGGGTGTCTGCACACTGGAGACTGAAGGATTCAGACAAAGGTCTGGAGTTCACTGCAGCATTCTGTGCAAGTCTGTATTAGGAGGCCAATGGGTCTACAGTAGAAGGCTGATGAGTCTACCCCTCAAGGCTGAAGGATCCAAGGGAGAAGCCGAAGAGTCTGCACTAGAAGCCAAGAGACAATGTTCAAGCCGAAGGCGAACGCTGGAGCTCCTTTGAAGAATGGAAGACCCCCGTCCTTCCCAGGGACAATGCGGCAAACTGACCGAAACCTCCAAAGCCATGATCCAAAGCAAACTATTCTTCTTTAAATTGATTTACCTCAAGTATTTGTTACAGCAATGGAAAGCTAACCCATTCTCAAACATAATCTTGCTTAACATGCAGTTTAATTACAGCAGTTGATTTAACACCAGTTCAATATATAAACACCCCAATATGCAAATGCAGTGTTAACAACGAGATCATGTATTAATATTTATTAGATTAGTGAGTCATGGTAATAAAATCATTCTGTGTGTGAATATCATAACAGGAAGAGATCTGTAAGAAATAAACCTAATTTCCTTTTCCACTTGGGAAAATATAACTGGGATCTTTGGTCTGAAATCAAAGCCTCTTTTGCCCCATCAAGCAAGGTTACTGCAACTTTTCCTCCATATCTCAGAGAACTTGGTGGGGGCCATAGCATCTCGCCCAGGTGAAGAGTCCCTGACCCTTTATAGATTTAGATTTCTCAGTTATGGTGTCCTTTGCACAAACCACTCTGACTGCAGGCAGTACCATTCTCCTTGCCATTCTCTATTTGTTGTTTGTACCTGCAATAGAAAGAAAAAAAAGACCCATTAAAATAGTAAGAGGAGCAGGATGCCTGAGAAAGGGAGGGGTGATGTTCTGAAGAAAAAGCTCAGTGAGAGGAGGGAAGAAAGAAAAGAAAAAGTGCCGAAGGTAATTTCAAGGGAAAAACATCTCACCAAGCTAAGCGTGTTGAAGCCTTAGAATTCCCCCTCTAAGGTAAAGTCTTCTTCTTACTGATATGACGAACATTTTCCCAACTGAAGAAGCTTAATATATTATATAAAACCCCAATGTACAATGTGGTGATAGTAATAATTCGTTTTCTCCCCTTTCGTCTTTATTGTTTCTGCCCACACCTATTTCCTATTTCAAGCTTTGCTGTAACAAATGCATCTATCAAACTGGAAGCCCATGCCTTATTTGCACAAACACAGGTCTCTTTATCACCACGTGCAGTCTCTCCTGCTCACAGAGCTGAACAATGTGGCATTTTCTCCTCTCCCCGGCCCCGGAGCTTTGACAGAATTCATTTAATTTCCATGTAAAATGTAACTGGCAGATAATCATAGGTCACTCACAACAATAACATTCTGCTCGCCTTGATCGCCCATCGTTGTGATAATTGTAGGATAATGTAATATACAGCTAAGCATGCACAGGGAATTAGACTGGGAATTTTGTTTTCATGATTCTATGATGCAGGATATAAGACAAAGTGCTGGTAAATATCGTAGACATGGCCTCTCTCCACTAAAATGACTCCAGAAGCAAAAGGAAAGCTCCTTGAGCACAAAAGATCATTAGTATTCCTGATGTCACCTGCAAATCTTACAGCATTTTGGCACTTCATTGGCCAACGCTGGTCCACTTAAGTGCTCTCCGATCTCTGATAAAGCAGCTTCTTAGCTCCATGGGAAAGAAACACAAAGTAGCAAAAGGATTGCTAGTGGGTGACTGCCCAATAATTGGTTATTATTGTCTTAAGACATTAATTGCAATTCTTAAATTCTTCCTTTCAAGTCCAAAGGGGGAGCAGAGACTCTTTCTGTATAGAATGACTTTCTTCAGTGTAAAAATCATAATCTGCCTGTGTATGCTATGTTTTCTGTTTGTAAGTTTATGGGTTGGAAAACCTGGGAGCTAGCATAGAATATGTTGCCATAAAGATGGATCCAGAAGATGATTTAGCTTAAAACTCTCATTTAGTGTGTTTCACAGTATTTTTCTTATAAAGAACATTTGTGATCATTGTAAAGTACTGCAAAAGAGTGAAGAAAGGGCTGGGGATATAGCTCAGTGGAATAAGCGCTTGCCTAGCAAGTGCAGGGTCCTGAGTTCGATCCCCAGTACCGCAAAATAAATAAATAAATAAATAAATAAAATCTTAAAAGAGTGAAGAAATTAGAAACAGGCAACAGTCCAGCAAGAACTTCGGTGCAGATAATGAAGATGAAGTTACAGAGAAGGCAAATTATTCTTCCTGGGGCAGGAACCTAGCAGGGGTGCAGTGGGGTTAGAAAGCTGATCACTGAGGAGTACGTGCATCCGTCTGAGCTGTCTCACCTCCAATAGGCACCTCCGAACCTGAGGTTCTCCCAGCTCCAGTCCAGCCACAAAGCAGGGAGGGCACAGAGCTCCTCCAGCTCCAGGGCTCTACTCCAGGCCAGATGTGAGACTGGAAAAGAAGAGCCGGCCCACTCCTGGCTCTCTTTTCCTAGTCTTCTGTCAATATGTGACGATGGACAGTCTGCTCAGAACCTGGGACAGACAAACCTCAGGGGCCCTGGCAGCTCAAGGGAAGAAGAGAACCAGGGAAGGAGAGCAGACCTCAGAGTAACAAGAAGAGAGAGAAAGTGGGGCACCAGGAAAGGAGCAAGACCAGGTGAGGAGCAGCAGGGAGTGGAGAAGCAGAGGGAGGAAAGGCACAGGGCAAAGGGTGATGGAGGAAGACAGGAAGAAAATAGAAATGAGAGACAGAAAGATGGGAAAACCTGGAAGGAGACAAATAAAACAGAAACTGACAAAGGAGAAGGGGGATGCGCACAACAGACTGACATAGTTGGAGGCTGACACGTGAGTATGTGCTGTGTGTGTGTGTGTGAGAGAGAGAGAGAGAGAGACAGAGACAGAGAGAGACAGAGGCTTAGATAAGACATGGGAGTTGAAAGAGCCCTCTGACTCCTGCCACTCATTTGCTCACGTCTGCCACGAAGCAAGCTGAGCACTTTGTAGGGCTCAAGAAGAGCTTTTCTCCATTATTCTTCCTCTTTTCCTTAAAAAGAAGCATCATTGTTTCCCATTTCCAACACTTTGTCAACTGCTTGGTGATTCTCTGGTTTGTAACTCTGCATCCTAAATCATAACATTTTA
This sequence comes from Dinomys branickii, assembly GCA_004027595.1. NCBI lineage: Eukaryota > Metazoa > Chordata > Mammalia > Rodentia > Dinomyidae > Dinomys > Dinomys branickii. The sequence continues at coordinate 5,622 of PVLD010014486.1, read as the reverse complement.
GAAAAGTGAGAGGTCCCACCCTCCTGAATGGGGGATGAGCTGAGGAGAGGGTCGGGGTCTGGTGGCTAAGAGTGCTGTGGGTACGCAATCAGGGCAGCTCAGGGGTTGCCCCATTTCCCCAGGATGCTAAACCTCCAGTACAGAAAAGGAGAGGCAGAGGGTCCATCCTAAGGGATCAGTTGGTAATTCTCCACACAGAGGACCAGCCTGGAGGTCCATGAGCATAGACTGGCAGGCACCAAGTTGCAAGGATACTGAATCCATAGCACCAAGACAAGGACTGAAAATCAGATGCCATCTTGGGTATGGAAAGTGAAGGGCAAAGTGAGCCCTGTCGTGGACAGGAAGCCCTCCAGGTTCTGTGTTGTGTGAGTGAGTGGAAGCGGAGGAGATCCACGATGGAACATGGGGTTGCTGGGAGATAGATCTGTACTTCCCATTCCTGAATCACAAAAGGCAACTTGACTCAAGGCATCACAAGATGGATAGAGGAAGCAGCTGGAACTCTCCTGCCTATGAAAGTTGTCTCCAGCTCTCGACACTGGTGGACCATTTATGAGGAATGCAGATGAGAGAGAGAGGCGTGGTCCCTGTTCTTTAGCTGTGCCCGGATACACTGGAGACACGGGAAAGTGTGTCTGTGTGTAAACACCCCACACACACACACAACACACAACACACAACACACAACACACTGCTTATGAGCACCGTGAGGATATGGGAATACACAGGGAAAGGGACAACTAACTCCACATCCTTGCATCTCAAAGTATTGCCCATGGATCTGTGGTATCAATACCACTAGGACACATTTTAGAAATATAGACTCTCAGGCTCCATCACAGATATAGAACCAGAATCAGTGAAGTCTGAGGCAGCATTCTGCATGGCAAGGGACTGAGAAGGCTTCTTAGAAGTATAAAAATTCCATGAAGTGGACATCACCTTCTTTGCCTTGTAAGGAAGGAAAATGGTGTTTCAAAGAGTCTGTTTTAGTAACTGAAGATAGCATAGCTGATCTCCAACTTGGGTTTAAAGTCAAAATTACATTTAATAAAACAAAGACCAGCCAGGTGTGGAGGCATACACCCGTAATTTCTGTTCTCAGGAGGCTGAGGCAGGAGGATCATTGCAAGTTGAAAGGCAGCCTGGGCTACAAAGTGAGCTCAGGGCCAGCCTGCACTGCATAGTGAGAGCCTGTCTCAAAAAGACAAAAAAAAAAAAAAAAAAAACACTACGACCATTTTTATAGCTTTTGTGTGTCATGTCCAGAGTTGAGCACTTTAGTATGACTATTATGAACTTGTATTCTTACAGCCTTACAGGGTATGTCTTCTTCAGATCACAAAAACCAGAAACAGATTCAGAGAGGCCAGTTGTTCCTTCCAAAGTCACAAAGCTAGCAGGAAGCAAGCGAGGGTTCAACATGCATAATGTTCTGGCTCATGAGCCTGGGTTTTCTTTCCGATGTTGCTTTCCACTTCCCAGCTGCTCAATATCTCTCTGTGTCAGTTTCTGAAGATCCAGAAGTCTGCTTTTCCGGTCCCACCTGCCATTCTGATCCCCTTGCCAGGGACAATAGGCTCATAGAAGCCATACTCAGGACCGGGAGGCAAGGACCCGAGAACCCACCTGTTAAGAGCACACAACAGAGGATCTTTGGTTCTTGCTGGCCCCTACCACTGGGCACAGAACCCGCACAGGTGAGCACGATATTCAGAAATCCACATGGGGATTGGAACTGGGTTCTTTTTACCTGAAGGACATGTGTTGTGTCCTCTGGTGTCCACAAGCTGGATGCCAGGCTGGGGACAATTAAAGGACATCAGGCTCCCAGAGTGTCTATAGCCTTCCCAACAGCAGCGTGTCTGGGGGACACATGCGTGGCTGTTTCTGTAATTATAACGAGATGTCTTCAGATAACCCATGCCCTGTGTTCTCTCTAAGCAAACGCATCATTTCCTGTCCTCACAGCTTTTTTCACACATGCAGGTGTCCACTGACATACAGAAAGCTGACAGGAAGAATGGAGGTGGACCTTCCCTCTACTTCAAACACCCCAAGCCAGGGAACACATCTGCCTAGAGGAGGGAGCGCTCTAAAATGCAAACCGTAAGTGCCTAAAGCAAGAGAGCTTGTTGTGTTCATATACAAAGGTTGGCAAGACGCAAAAATAAAATCAAGCCGATGACTCTGAAAATACCTGTGCATCACCACGGAACCACTCAGAAGTCCCTGAATCTGTTCTGATTTTCCAAACTGCCTCTCTGAGTCATTCCACTGTTGGGCTCAGCTTGCCCTGAGGCAAAACTGGAGGCCCAAGGCCCTGCTCAGGCTCAGACACTGAGTGCAGCAGCTTCCTAATAAGGCAGGTGTCCATCTAGAGAGAAAGTATCATTAGTGATTGTTTGTGAAGGAGGAAAGGCTCACACAGAGTGGCTGGAAATAGCACTGACTGTCTGCCTATGGAGACTGTGATCAGGATATAAAACGTTCAACCCCGGATGTGCCTGAGACAGGAGGCAAGAGCACAGGGCACCCAGCCCTCCGCGAGCAGGAACCTGGAACAGCATATTACCCTTTGCGCTGGGTTTAAGATCATCTAACTGTGGCAGAAGCACTCGAGCACATGGGTGCATGTTTGAATGTGCTCACGCAGAGGCAGGCAGGCTGAGTCTGAGAACATCACCCTGGCAAGGAAAACACAGCGTTCAGCTCTACAAATGCTTCTGAGATTAGAAGAGCCCCTTAGTGGCTTTGACTTTAAGTGGAGATTGCTCCCCTGGGAGAAATCAGCTGCAAATTTGTGCAAGCTCATGGGCATAAGGAAGGAAATTGCTCCAGCAGGGAGGCTTTATCAGAGACCCTGATGTGGAGTTAGAAGTACAGAAAGGCCCTCAGTCGGTAGCAGAGAGATGGGCTGCTCGATCCCTGTGGACAGAGAGTGAGCTGAGGAAAAAATATAGGTGCAAAGCCCAAGGTCACCCCTTCCCAAGGTGAGAACTATTCAGAAGGAGGAAGAAAGGACACAGGATTTAGAAGCCAAAACAGTCTGGGAGCACTGTCTAACTTAGGAGGGATAAACACGGTTTTAGCTTTTGTTCTTTTCTGAGTTATTATTTACACGTACCTAAATTCCCCAGTTTTAAGTGCTCAGTTCATTGAGTTTGCACAAATGCATTTCCCATGTAAACACCATCCTCACTATAACGTGGACTCTTGGCCTCACCCCAGAAAGTTCTCTCCACCCTTGACAGTAAACAACTCCCTCACTGGATCCACTTCATAGAGGTACCTTCTGCTCTGGTTTCTGTCATGACAAGGTTAGTTTGACTTACTCTAGAGCATCATGATATGAAGTCACACAGTACAAATATTCTTTACATCACTCTGGGGCAGGCATTTGAGATTTGTTTCTGTCATTCATAGTAGAAGTTAGTTCCATTTTCTCTTGTAGGAATGAATCAGTTTGTTTATCCATTTACCTGTGCAGATACTGGGGTTGATAAGAGATCTGGGATATTGAGAATGAAGCTATTGTGAACAGTCTTGTGCAAATCTTTCTGTGGAAATATACTTCATTTTGCTTGGATAGATATCTATGAGTAGGATCTTTGAATTACAGAAGAGGTATATTTTTTAGCCCTGTATGAAGCTCCCAAATTGTTTCTCAGGGTACTAGAACAATTTTACACTCCATCAACAATGCAGAAGAGTTCCAGGATGTTCATCCATATCCTCACCAATCTTGGTATTGCAGTCTTTCTCATTTTAGTCTTTCTGGTATCTGTAAAGCTATGTCTTGGGGGATTTTGGTTCACATTTCCCTGCAATGTAATTGCATGAGGCGCCTACTCACACACTTGTTTGACTAACTTGATACCTTCTGTTGTGAGTAATCTGTCCATTTGCTGGTTGGGTTATTTGTTGTTTGATTATTTACCTATAGGAGTTCTTTGTACATACTATATATAAGGCCTTTGCAATTATTTTTCCTTGTTGGAGATATATATATGTACTTTCTTGATGATATTTTTAAGTGCAGGAGATTTTAATTTTGTTAAAGTGGTTTATTCATTTTCTTTTATGATTAGTACTTAATGACTCATAAGAAATTTTTATTTCCCTTAGACATGAAGACACTCATATATTTCTCCTAGAAGTTTTATGGTTTTAATTTTTATGTTTTGGTCAGTTATCTACCCAAGTAAATTTTATGAATGGTATGAGGTGAAGATTAGGGTCAGTCCTTTCTTCTACACAGCTATTTAGAGGTTCTACACTAGTTCTTGAAGTTTCCTTTCCCCCATTGAATTGCATTAATACTTTTTTATAAATCAACTAAACCTATATAGGTAACTTTAAGGATTACTCATTTTATGAGGCATAGAGGTGCTAGGTATATTTTTTGTTAGTATTTTGTGCAGATTTCAGACATATGGCTTCTAAATCCCTTAAGATATTTGGATGATAGGAAAGTCCTCATATGGCTGGAGGCAGAAGGACAAGTGAAATCAACTTTCTTTGTTAAGGCTTACTTAAGTAAGCCCTTTTGTAAAAGCACCAAATCTAATTCATGAGGGCAAAGCCCTAAGGATCTAATCACCTCTGAGAGACCCTACCTCTAAATATCATCACACTGACTGTTTGGTTTCAACATCTGGATTTTGGGGGGAAAGCTTCAAGCCATAGGATGCTGTGAAAAATAAGTAAATGTCAGCATAAATACAACTGTGTGCTGTGAGTCTGCCTAGCAGATCAAATTTGTGGGTATTCTGCAGCTGACCACCACAGAAATTATTTCTCTCTCATACATTACTAATAGTCTATATTCTCTTTATTTTTCTTAAGTTCATCCAGGAATTAGAGAGCAAAGTTTGGCCTTGTCTACTGTTAGCCAGCATTGATCACTATTGTTCTGTTTCCTGTATTATCATTTCTGATCTCATCTTCATTATTTCCCATTTTACTTGATGTAAGATTAATCTATTCTTTTACTTGCTTCGTATCAAAGATTTAAAACTGTCCTAATAAACTATAAGCAATTAAATCCCTACATTCTTACCTCTAGAGATTTTTATTTATTCTCACATATTTTTAAAAGGTTATGCTCTTATTAGCATCCATTTCCAAGATTTTTTCAGTGCCCTTTTAATTTCGTCTATTTCCAAATATTTGGGTTTTTTCCAAAGATCTTATTGACTTCAAATGCTTTTCTATTCTTATCCAAAAGACACATTCTGTGTGATTTCAACCAGATGATACATATTGAGACTTGTTGAAGGACTTGCATGTGGTCCATCATTATCGATGGCCCAGATGGGCTTAGAAAGAATCAGCATCTTGCAGCCCATGGTTGAGTACATGATAAGCAAACTTCAGTATGTTCCAGCTGGTTAGCACTGTTTTAAAATCTATGTGCTAGGAACTCAGGAAGATGGCGACCGGGTGAGCAGCAAGGGAGCGAACCTCCTTAATAAACACCACCAGCTCGAGACAGACTTGGTGAGCGTGAATGCCGGAACCTCGGCTGGGAAGTTTAAACTGGGCGTATTTCTCTGAGATGCCGGGGGAGATGTGGTAGGGCAGACCAGGCTGCCGGGGCGAGACGTGGGAAAGTCC
>PVLD010014485.1:0-52171 GCA_004027595.1 Dinomys branickii | reverse complement strand
CGCTCAGTGGTAGAGCTAATGTTTAGCCTACGTGAGACCCTGGATCCTCCATTCCACAGAGACAGAGAGAGAGAGAGAGAGAGAGAGAAAGGAGGGAGGAAGAGAGGGAGGGGAGGGGGAAAGAAGAAAGGGAAGGGGGGAAAGAGCTATTGATTTTTTAAAAATTAGCTTGAATTATGTTTATAACACAACAAAGGTCAAAGGTCAGATAAATGATTAAAATAAAATCATAAATTATAAATATGTCATATACACCCATGATTTTATTAACTTTGCTCATATGTTTAAGGTGATTCACTGAAAGAGTTAAAACAGTTAAAGTAATACAAACCTACCATGGGTGAAGACTGGTAATAAGCACACGGTAAATGACTCTCCACAGTACTGGTTTTTCAGAGCAATGCTCCACTCCATTTTGATCCCACTAGCTCAGGTGCCTGGGAGCCATCTGAATGCAAATCACGGTTCTCACTGAGACAGAAATTCAGCCTCCTGGCAATCTCCATGCTGGGAAATCTACCAGGTAATTCAAAACAATAGCCATTAAATTTATGAGACACTTCATGTAACTTTTCTCCAACACATTTCTATGAATCTCATTTTCTTTGTCTCACAGTCAATGACTTTTGTGTGAAGACTGTAGCAGAACATTCAGAAGTACCTGCTGCTTCCACCCACTCTGCATCCAGACTCTGCCTGTTCTCTGAACATTGTTCTGAAAGGGAACAAACGGAAGTGGGAAACACTCCAACCCTTTTCTAAATCAAGTGGCCTTGATTCAGGGACTCCCCATCAGAGAGGCTGTGAGAAAAGGAAAAGAATACAATGTGAACACTTCTAATCTTGCATCTTCTCTGGCCTGGGTTTTTCAAGAAGTCCAAATGCCGTAGGCAGGTGTGGCAGTGCACACCTGCAATCCCAGCATGCGGGAGGCTGAGGAAAAGGATTGTGGTGAGTTCGGGGCCGCCTGGGCTCCAGGGTGAGACCCTGTCTCAGAAAACAAAAACAAACAAAAAAGTCTAATGCAATAAGATTTGATGGATCTCGGGAAAGACCTGCACCTCTTACCTCTGTCTGCTACTGGTGGTTGAATTTTCCACCATCACTGAAAAATTATTTGAGGCCCGTGTACAGGTCAGCAGTAGACTACTTTCCTAACATACATGGGGTTGATTAGCATTTCACCTAAAACATAAAAAGTCACCAAAGATGCATATATTTAATGTCTTTGATGATAAACTACAACTGGCACTGATAACTGAGTGGATGGAAAACACCAATAATATTTTATATCTGGCTGGAGAAGTATTTCTCAACCTGCATACTACTGAGAAGTTGGACAATTCCTTGTAGTAACAGGCAGCCACTGTAATTTTGTGAAAATTGGAGTTCTTTGTCTCCCAAAACTGAAGAATAAATTTGAGGACAAAAGGAAGAATTTGGGGTGGGGGAACGCACTGGGAATTGAACTCAGCACTTCACACTTGCGAGGCAGGCGCTGCACCACTGAGTTAAAGCACAGCCCCCAAAAGGAGGAATTTAAGGGCAGGGTATATAGCTCAGCAGCACAGTGCCAGCCTAGCAAGCTGAAAGTCCTGAGTTTTATTCCAGGCACCCGTCCACCCCTGGCCCAAAAGAGGGAGGAATTTAAGGGTGCTTGTTGGAAATAAGAAAAAGAAAGAAGCTCTTGTGGATGCACCGTGGATACCCACCAAGAGAGGAAAAAGGTCCAATGTGCTGTCTTTGTCTTGGCCTTAGGTGGATTGCCAGAGCACAGGGCTTTATTTAAAAGGAAATGAGTTCAAAAGAGTTCAGCTAGAGCTGAGTGTGGTGTCGCACACCTGTAATCCCAGCACTCAGGAGGCTGAGGCAGGAGGATAGGTGAGAGTTCACAGCCAGCCTGAACTGCGCAGGGAAACCCTGTCTCAAAAAGACACACCCGCGCGCGCGCGCGCGCGCACACACACACACACACACACACACACACACACACACACGAAGAGTTCAACAGGAAACTGATTATCTTGCGTTTGTAATATTTTCTTGAAATCTGGAAGTCTAGGCCCGGAGGTAAGGAGGAGCTGCTAACCAGCCCTATCATTTTCCTGGGAGGAAGGGTCTCCCGCTCCCTACCGTTCATTCTCTTTGCACTCGCCTGCACTTCTCAGCTCAGCCGCTGCTGGAGTCCGTCTTTAAGCGTGGGCTCTCTTCCTTCCCTTGAGCAGCAGTGAGGCTGCTCTGATGGCAGTCTCCAGGGTCCACGAAGCTGCTGCAGTCTGGCGGGGGACGGGCCTGTCATAGCACATTTAGCATCCCTGCCCTCTAACCTCTAAATGCCAGTGTCCGCACCCAAACTGGGGCAGCCAAAGTGTCTCCAAAGAGGGAGTGTCCCCGAGGACAAAGGTACTCTTTGCCGAGGGCACTCAGTGGAGAACCAGAGCTTTGCATGTGGTGAAGCTGCAAAGGCAAGCAGTGACCTGGGTGGGTCTCAGGAACCTGAAGATGGGAGGCAGAAGCCTTGCGCAGAGCACACACTGTGAGGTGCTGTCCGTACAGCATTCTACAAGGGCCAAGCCGAACCTAGGGGGGAGAAAACAACATGGTGATCGCCAGTGGGGGCGCGGGCGCAGGGTCACGGGCAGGGCTTGAGGGAGCTGTCCAGGAGCGTAGCGTTCTGTAGGTCAGTCACTGGGGCGACACAGCTGTGTGCCTTTGTCAAAAATCAGCCAATGTACACTTGATATTTGTGCATTTCATTGTACCTAAAGGGAACATTAAACAAAATAATAATATGTGTGTGTAAGTGTTTAGGGGAGAGGATATGGTTTTCTATTTATTTTTGAAATTTATCTTTAGATATTTATTCATTTATCTTTAAAATTTATTTTTAGATGTTTCCAGTATCTAAAAAGTAAGATGAGCTAAGGGACTATTAGAGGATAGAAAGAGATGTGGGATAGGAAAGTGTTTATCATAGAGCCTCAGTGCTGGGTAAATGGTGTTTACTGCTAAAATGTTTCCAGGTCTCTAAATGTTTACACTTCTTTCATCATAAAGCCTGGAGAAAAGATAAAGGATTAGTGGGGTGAGGTTCCCGAAACCAGAAGCTTCCCAAACGTTCCTGCCGCTGGAGCCAGCCCTGGGCTCCTGCTCTTCTGCCCAGATCTCCACTCAGCATCAGACGACAGCATCAGATGACAGGCATCTCTGCTCCCTCCGGAAAGCCCTGCCTCTCGGGCATCTGACACTGTATTCCAGGTTACCTTTCCTTATAACACTTGTAATCTGACAAATGCATCTTAGTCACCCATCTCCTGCTCTGGGAACGTAAGCTCAATGAAATCAAGTTCATTATCTGTTTTACATAGGATGGGCTCCCCAAGGTCTACAACAAGGACTGGCGTGTAGTAGCCAAAAAGATTTTTTAAAATTTTTATGTGTTATTGCTGTGTGTATGATGGGTCCGGCATATATAAAGATTGGAAAACATAAAGCAAGCTCGGACACGCTCTCCTCAGAGGCTCTTCAGTCTAGCTGGGTGACGCAGTACAGTAATAAATAAGGTAATAATGCATAGTAGTGTTGGATGCGGCAAAGGAAAAAGCTAAAGCACACAGCAGAAAAGCACTGATGGGGGAGACGAGACGTAAGCTTTGTCTCCTAGGACCGGGGATGACTGCCCAGTTTCCTTGGGAAGTCAGACTTGTCATGATAAATCAATGCACTGAGATGCCACCTTTCAGGGTTGGGAGATGTATCAGTTCCCCGGAAGTCACTTAACGTGACGGGTGCTGGTGCAACAAAGCTTTAGGGATTCCCCGGGCCGGAAACAACCAATGAGAGGAAGAACGTGGGCGCAGGGAGTGACTGCTAGATCCTGTCTCCCAGGAAGGAATGTGGTCGGCCGGCAGAGGAATTTTCCTGAGACAAGAGGAGCGTTTCTCCTTGTGAGCCCAGAGGGGAAGAAGTTGGTTGTGAGTATAGAACTGAGAAGATGAGTCGAGAAATAACGGTATGTACGCCCTCCACGAGCGAGGACCTTGACATAATCCCACATGTTCAGGAGGTGGGCAGAGATGATATTACTTTACGATTAAGAGACCGCAGGTCGAATGCCTGGGTTCAAATCTGGTTCTTTGTAGCTGTATATTTTGAGCAAGTTGTTCTCTTTGCTTTAAATTCCCTCTTTATAAAAATAGGAGGGAAAATAATAATAGTATCTACCTCATTGGGTTGTTATGAGAATTAACTATAAATGAACGTGCATACGAGAAGCGTTTTCAGTAGTACTTGGCACTGGGAACTTCAGTTTGAAGAAGCCACATTTAGAGAGAGGTCCCCCAGGGAAAGCCTCACAGAGCTGTGTATTCCCAGAAATGATGGGGACTGAATTGTGTCACACCTCAAAGTCTTACACTGAATCTCTAACCCTCAGTGATAAGGCTTTTAAAAGGAGGATTGAGGCCAAGCATGGTGGTGCATGCCTATGATTGCAGCACTCAGGAGGCTGAGGCAGGAAGATCACCGGCACCAGACTGAGCCACAAAGTGAGTTCATAGCCAACCTGAATGGCACAGTGAAACCCTGTCTCAAATACACAAAATAAAGAGAGAGAGGGAGAATCTAGGTTAAGTATGGTACTGAGCTCACAGAACAATATCCCTAAAATATGCCATATTTTGGCAGGCTGAGCAATATGATCTCAAGGAAATCAAAAGGACTTCAAAAGCAGGCTCAGAATCAAAGCACATCTAAGCTCCCCTCCTCTCCACCCAAGTGCAGGCACAGTTTCCTGGCTGCACTAAGACCAGGCTGCAAAGGGAATTCCACTGCTGGGCAGTCCCATCCCTCCTCTCCCATCCTCTAACATCTCAGAGAAGAATGGGTGGGGGTGGGAGTCTGCGCACCTCCCCATCTCCCATTGCACAATTGTCTCAATCCTTTGGGCTCACTCAGGTTCCAGAGACTCTCTCCCCAGCCACCCCCCCAGTAACCATTTGCAAGTCCTCAAAATGTCTGCACTGGCTGTTCTCCCCCTTCTCTAGACCCAAAGGAGGATGTAAGTTTCTCCGCTGTCAGTGGGAGTGTAGGCTGGTCCAGCACTGTGGAAATCAGAGTGGAGATTCCACAAAATCCAAATGTAGAGATTCCATTCAACCCAGCCATTCCTCTTCTTGGTGTCTTCCCAAAAGAATTAAAAGTATGCACAGCCAGGTCTATAGTGGCACAGCTTGTAAAAGCTAAATCTTGGAAACAGTCCAAACACCCATCAACTGATGAGTGGATAACAAAGATGTGGTTGTTTTATACAATGAAATACTACTCTGCCATAAAGAAGGGTAAGTTTGAGACACTCCTAGGTAAGCGGATGCACCTTAAAACCATACAGTTAAAAGAAATAAATTGAACACAGGTGTGTAAATACATTCTTTTGCAATGGCAAACAGAAATACCAAAAAGTCACCCAGGATTTGGAGGCAGATTTATGTCAATGGGCACTGAGTTCTAAAAACTGTCAGGCCCTGATCTTTGGTAGTGTGGGGCTTATATGGGATAGGCAAGCAGGAAGGACAGAGGCAGAATGGCCTGTTGTGGGGGATTGGTTCATACAATGTGCATTATAGTGACCAGCCAAGCATCGTAATGACCAGCTGTTTCTAAGAGACAAAAACAACCAGAACTGGAACAGGAATTGAAGTAACTCGAGGTTACCTGGACAACAAGGGGGGGCATTTTCTGCTACAGTTTCTCTAGTGAGAAACTGAAAATGTAAATGAGGACCAAAGTGTATCACAGATATTGTGAAACAGGAAGAAAATGTTCAAAGTAGAAGGGGAAATAGGGAGGGGGAGGGGAAAGGAAGGAAGGGAAAAGAAAAGAAAGAAAAAATGGAAGCAAAGCTTTTGTAAATAAGGAGGAAAGAAGGGTTGAAGGAAGGGGAGGAAAGCAAAAAAAAGAAGCTCTATCAAACAGGTGCAAACTCTGTGTGATGAATGTGATCACTATACAGCATGTGGCTAAAATGTACCCATAAATTTAATTAATTAAAAAAAGATGTATCTTGTACAGGTACAAATTCCCTAAAATGAATATGATCATTATCTATACGTAAAATGTACCAGTAAACTTAATTTTTTTTAAAAAGTATACACTCAAAGAAATGCAGGCCCAGCCCTTCAGAGAGAGGGGCACATTACTTCCCAGAACTGGGAACACTTACGCTTCTCTTAAGAGGGTGGAAACCTGCTGAGTTTGTGAGTCTATAGGAAGTTCTTGGGGGGTTGGGGATATAGCTCAGTGGAATAAGTGCTTGTCTAGCAAGCGCAGGGTCCTGAGTTCGATCCCCAGTACCGCAAAAATAAAGGAAGTTCTTGGGTCTTGGTTCTTTTAGTGAGGTGAGGTGGGTCCAAGGTAGGGAAAAATGGACAAAACTATGGCCAGCCAATGAGAATTGTTCAGGTAAAATTGATTAAATTGGGATCAAATGGGGAAGCAAGTCGTGTACAAAGCAGGTTCGAATACAGAACAGGGGCTTTTTCTTAAGGGGTTGGGTCAATGACTCTTCAAGGTGATCGCTACCTATTTATCCCTGATGTTTACACCTAGGGAGGTAGGTGGGTGTATTTGTGTAGTCTTTTTGTCTTGAGGTGTGGCCCACAGGTATCATATCTTGTCTTTCATGTTGGCTCTTTCAAGGGCCTGGTCCTGTCTGACTGACTGTATGTAATATTTCTATCTAACTCAGCTGCCTATGACACCACCTCACAGCCACCTCCTGACTTCCCACTGACTCAGTGTTACCTAAGGGACTACACTTATAATCTTATTGACTACAGTTTTGTCCCACATTAAACCCACCTCACCTCATGGCTCAATAAAACACCCTTGAAAAAGGGTGCTGGGGGAGGGCGTCTGTGGGAAATCCACCCTCTGAACCTCCTTCTTAGAAGCTTTCTTGCACTCAATAAATTCTTCCTGCTCTTAATTTCCATTGCTTCCAGCATTCATCTCTCAATTTTAGAGAACACGGATGTGGCGTTTCGGACATCTAGTGTGTTGGGAGTTATAATCTTTCCCTTGCATTATGTGGGTGATTTGGTGATCATGCACCATATGCCCCGTATCAGAGTGAGCTGGATGCACTTTGGCTTTGCAAACACTGGTTACAGCCAGTGAGATGTAAATGAGATGGGAAAGGTACTTTTAAAAACTTTTTCCTTGCTTCTTTTCTGCAATTTTATTGAGCATGAAAATTTAGACGAAACCTTCAGAGTTGAGAAGCGACACAATGCAAGGAAAGCAGACCGGAAAACTGAATAACTTCATTCACGTCGGAAATCACTGGCAGGTTTTTGCTGTTAAACAGAATCTGTTAGTCTGAGTGAATGGGGGACAGCCTGGTAGACCCAGGTGAATTGTGCTGAGAGAAAACATTATACATCAATTCCCTTTTTCTTTAGGCATTAAGCAGGACCTGACATTATCCTATGAGCAAGACAAGCATTTAATGGCTTTGTATTTGTATAATGACTTCCCCTTAGCGCTTTGCTATCCCAGCTAATTGCTTTAGAATCTTCTGCTACATCTGTTGGGTCTGAACACTTTTTTTCCATGTGTGCACTTAAGAGTGAAGCCAGGGTCTCACTCAACATCCCCAGATGTCCCTGTTACTGGGTGGGGGGTTCAGAGGGTTCTTCTTTTGGCCTTGGTGTCCTGAATAAAGAATGGACAGGGCACAGAGAAAAGGCAGTGAGGGTGTACATTTACTGAAAGTTGAAAGGAGCAGGCCATCTTTAGTATCCGATATCCCCAGGTTGATCTCCATCTCAGCAAAGAAAGAACTGAGATATTTGTCCTATCAAAAACTCTCTTGAGCTGGATGTGGGGGTACAAGTCTGTGATCTCAGAACTTGAGTTCAAGGCCATCCTGGGCTACATACTGTGTTCCAGACCAGGCTAACCTACATAGTGAGACCCCGTCTCAACAAAACAAAACAATAACATTCACCTCACTTGACCTCATACAAGATGTAAACTGCCTCTCTGAAAAATTCTCTTGTCCCCTCAGCAATGAAAATGAAGTCTTGCTTTGTTTTTCTTTGTTGTTGTTTTTTTCTTTTGAGACAGGACCTTATTATGTAGTTCAGGCTGGCCCTGAACTCACTTTGTAGCCCAAACTGGCCTTGAACTTGTAAAGATCCTCCTGCCTCACCCTCCTGTGTGCTGGGATGACAGGGGTGCCCCATCACACCCAGCTAGAAACAGTGTCTTTTGCCTGGTTGTGCCTATATGTAAATAAATGATTGAGAATAGCATCTTCTGACTGGCCCTGCTAACAGCACTAGATTCAAATGAAGGATTAAGAATGTCACCTTCTGATTGGTTCAATGTACAGTGCTCAAGAGCCATAGCCTGGAGGCATTTTGGGTCTGTGTTTTGTGTCCTCTTTTTGGGAGATCACACTCAACCTGTTCATAGGGGCTTCTCCGACCTTTGCCACACTCCACCTGCTCAGTTGTTGGTTCAGCCCAACCCTTTCTCCTACCCCTTTCCCTTGAGACAGGGTCTCAGCTAAATGGCCCAGGCTGAATTTGAATTTGAAATCCTCCTATCTTCGCTTCCCAAGTAGCTGGGATCACAGTCATATGTCTTCTAATAAAATCAGAATTCTCAATCCCAACCATGTCCCTGGCCACATGTATTAATTTTGGATAACATGGGTTATAAGAAACAGAATTAATAGATTTTTTTTCGGGTGACACATAGGATGTACTATCAGGAAGGTCACAACCCAGAAAGCATTTACAATCACAAAATCTCCTAGCTTTGCAGGGCCTAGTGGCACGGGCCTATAATCCCAGCTACTCTGGAAGTAGATGCAGAAGGATTGCAAATTTGGTCTCACCTGGGTGATTCAGGAAGACTGGGTCTCAGAAATAAAGTGTGTGGAGGGGGTGGTGCTTGGCACTTCCTGGATTCAAGCTCCAGTCCTGGAAGAGGCAGCTGGACACTTCAGGTGTCTGTGTCCCTGTACCCACTGGGATTGAGGCAGCGTGGGGGAAATAAGATGGGTAGAAAGGAGACAGTTATGACTGACACACTGTGTCAACTTGAGAGGTCTAAAAGCTAAACTAAATAACTCAGCAGTTCTACATCCTGGGGTGTACAGTACATGCCTTTTCTGCTCTAGGATGTTGTTCATTGTGTCAACTTGAGAGGCTTAGAAGTTTAAGTGACTCAGCACAGAGCAGGACTCCTCACTGTGTAAACATCCTCATCCTGTGCCAAAGGAAGGCAGGGAGACAGTGTGAGTGCTACACCCCTAGGGTGTGGGGCAGTAGCCTAAGGGAGAAAAAGAGGCTTGTTCTCTCCCCTTTTTCTCTTACTGCTTTTGCTGTCTTCTGCCACCTTGAACTGTTGCCCCTGTGCTCTGCTACCCTGCCTTGGAGCCAGCTGATTATGGACTGAAACCTCCACAAACTGTGAGCTAAACAGACCTTTCCCTCTTTAATCTGGGCTTTGGATATTTTGTCTCACCAACTACAGAAAAGTAACCAAGACAGAGACAAAAGAAAATCAAAATTTCAAAACAGTGCTTTGCAAAAGACTGCAACTCCAGGATACTTAGCTACCCAAGGTTTTCCACATCTGCACAACAGAGGTTTGCTAATTCTTCTTAGGCCCACCCCACTCCAAGTCCCTGAAAGATACTATCAGTCTATAAATTCCCTTAGTAAATAAGATAAGGGACAAATCTGACCTTAAGATTTGACCTTAAGAGAAACAGATTCAAAAGTTTCAAACAATATTTTTTAGGCAAAACATCTTAAATTGCTCATTTTCAAATTCAAAATAAGCAATAGGTTGATGACTTTCTCCTGCACATGGGATATCATTTCATCTGTAAAATGAGCCATTACCTTTATTTTGTTGGTTTGTTGTTTTTGTTTTGGTACCAGGTATTGAACTCAGGACCTTGAGCTTACCAGGCAGGTGCTTGTGCCTCTGAGCTATATCCCCAGCCCAGGTTTTTTGTTTCTTGAGACAGGGTCTCCCTGTGTAGTTCAGGTTGGCCTTGAATTCACTGTGTGACCCAGGCTGATCTTGAACTTGTAGCAATTGTCTTGCTTCAGCCTCCTGAGTGCTATTTGAACTGTGGGTTGTCTACCACTTTTCTCATGTAAACCAGTAGTTCTCTTAATGGTTTCTCTATTTTCCATGCTTTTTCTTCCTTCAATTTAATTTCTTTTGACTTATACTTATCTGTTTTTTGTTTGTTTGCATTTTGTTTGTGTTTTCTTTTCTTTTGTCTTGAGACTGAGTCTCACTATGTAGTTCAGTCTGGCTAGGACTCAGGGCAATCCTCCTCGTGCAGCCCCCAGGTGATGGGATTATAGGTTTGTTCCGCCACCAAGCCCAACTCACTGATGCCTCCTGAAAGTTTTCTCTGTGGCAGAAGTCAGCAAACCTACCCCCTGCCCGGGGATGGGGTGAGTCCTGGCTCCCTGTCTCCATCTGGGAGCCCTGCTCAGACCCTGGCCGGTGACAGGACAAGCTCTGAGCAAAGCTTTTTCCTTCACACCTTGCTGGCAGCATCTTCCTTCTAACAGAAGCTGCAACTCTAACAAGTCACGCTGTCCTCAGATTCTTGAAGGAATTTCAGAAGAATATCCCAGACTTTGAAAGAGTCTTGGTACCCACACTTGGAATTCTGGACTAATTTTGGCCTTTTCCGCCTGGGGATTTGCTTTATCTCTGTGGCAGCAATGGCTGGAGCCCTCGGTGTCCTCGTAGGCTAGATTGGAGCTCCTGTTCCACAACTGATAATGTCGAGCACCTTTCTACATAACTGGGGGGGATCACTTCATAATTAAATTGTGATTAGGGCTTCTCAAGGCCCAACATCTTCCCGCACGAGCTGGGTGTGGGATGTAGAAGCTTAGCTCCGTGAGCCTCTGGTCACAGTTGAGGCCTCAGTGGTCCCTTGACACTGTGATGCACCAGGGCAAGATTACATCAGCTGAAGACATCCCGGTTCCTGGAGAATGGAGTAGTAATTCAAAAAAGGGTTTCTCCTGGGGAATAGGTCAAAGTTCAGATTAACCTGCCATCTCTCCCCCACCATCATCATCAACATAAGATCCTCATTAGTGAAGATCACCACCGCCCACTGAGTCATCCCATAGCCCCCTGTCCATTTTCCTCCACGTAAATGCGATAGATAAATACCCAGGTTCTGGCTGCCTTGTGGCCTTTTATTTCCATCAACAACTGGTCATCCCAGATCCCTGTGGCATTACCATTTTGTCTCTCGCTCTTTCCTTTTGCTGCACACCGTAACACCCTGCAGGAGATTGGGGTCCACTGCAGGGCTCTGTGATATGGTGACTTCTCCTCTTAGGTTCTTCATCACTTTCTTCATCACTGGTACAATACCAAACACCCATAAGTTAAAGGCAGAAAGGTTTATTTAGCTGGTAGTTTATAGAGGCTCCAGTCCATAGTCAGCTGGCTCCAAGGCAGAGTGATGTGGCAGAGGGGCATCAAGCAGCTCATGGCATGGCAGGCAGGGAGTGGTCCAGGGATCAAGGGAGAAGGAGGGACATATGTACACCCTTCCAGGCCACGCCCACAGTTGCCCACCTCAGCCAACCAAGGCTTCACCTCCCAACATCACATTGAGCTATAAACTCATCAGGGGACTAATACACTGATGAAAACACATCCCTGTGACCCAAGCCAATGAGTGCATGAGGCTTCCTGGGGACATCTAGACATAAACTGTTACAGTGGGGCTGGGGACATCCCAGGAGCTGATGGAAGGCCATCGTGTAAGGCGGCGGTCAAAAAGGCTATAATCAGTAGATCTTGAGTGGGGAGTGGTGGCACACACCTGTCATCACAGCACTCGGGAGGCTGAAGTAGGAAGACTACTGTGAGTGCCAGCCTGAGTGACAGTGAGTTCAAGGCCAGCCTGGACTACACAGCAAGATTCCATTCCAAAAAAAAAAAAAAAATCAGTAGATCTGAATTTCAAACTTGATTGGCTGCTGACAACTTGTCTAACCTTATAAACTTAGATGTAAGGGTCATTTCATAACCATGATTATAGAACTGTAAAAAATAGCTACCAGATGGCTTAATATATGCCAAGACTTATAGAAAACACCATACATATTTCCATTTGTATGTATGTAAAATAATGTTTGTGAAATAAAATAAGTTAAATAATTCTCATTACCCTAACGATGATTAAGGCATCAACTTTTATTCTCATAGTTTTTCTTTTCTCTCTCTCTCTCATTTTTGTTTTTCGCTAAATAAATAAATACATTAATCTCTACCAAGTCTATAGAAATGCTCAGAGAAGCCAGGTGTGGTGCTGCACACCTGCAATCCCAGCACTTGGGAGGCTGCAAGTGCAAGGCCAGCCTGGGCTACAAAGTGAGTTCAAGACCAGCATGAACTGCATAGGGAAACCCTGTCTCAAAAGATGGGAAAAAAGGGGGGCGGGGCTCAGAGAAACTTAAAATCTTCAAGGATTTCATTTTAGGCAACAGAATATAAAACATGGTTACTATCATTCCTGGAAATGTCTCAGAATAGCAAAGATTTCCTTACATAAGTCAACAGCTCGCTTCTTATTGCACAAGAATTCCAGTAAACACAAATGAGGACAGCGTCTGCCAGAGCTGGAATGTGGTTTGACCTATGACCGAATATAGTTCAATTTTATTTCACTTTTAAAATAGAGAGGGAGGCCATCAACTTGAAAACTTAGTGGAACAATCAGCAGTGTAGCAAGCCCAGCTCAAATATTGACTATTGCCTCCAAAATTAAGTGTGGTTTTGTTTTTCATTTGGCCAACAAATCAATCTTGTCATGATTCCATGAAGAAATAAAACTAATCTTTGAAAATCAAACTGGTAAAAACCCATCACAGTGTGAAGTTCAGCCCGCTGAACAAGTGACTAAATGACATTAATATTTTTTTAAATGAATGATTGAAAACAGGAATGGGAAGGTGTTATCTTTCCTCTCTCAACGTGAGGGTCACAGCCAACACACACATCACTTTTGTTTCTTAGAGGCGTCTGGTCACTGTGATACACAGCTGGTCGCCATGATGCATATTGTAAGAAACAATCCCCCAGTTGAAAAGCCATTCCGCCTCTGTACTTCCTGCTTGCTCATTGTGTATAAGCTCTAGACCACCTGATATTCAAGGAATGATCCTGATTAGTGCCCGCTGATGTAAATAAATCTGCCTCCACATCTGGGTGTCATTTCTGTGTTTCTATTGCCCTAACAAGGCGGGAGGGAGGATGCAGTCTGTGAATTACTTCAGGAGGAGACAAGGGCAGGAGAAGTTCAGAAAGACCTTACTTCTGGGTGCTCCCAATCTCCTTCAGGTGAAGAGTGCTGTTCACGTGGGCACCAATACTTAAGGGACTGTCTTTTTTTTTTTTTTTTTCTTGAGACAGGATCTCACTATGTAGTTCAGGCTGACTTTGAACTCACTGTGTATCCTAGGCTGGCCTCAAACTCTCAGTTATCCTCCTGCCTCAGCCTCCTGAGTGCTGGGATTATAGATGTGCGCCACCATGCCAGGGTAGGTATTGTCTTCTAAACCAAGAACATGCAGCAAATAACATGCTTATCTAGAGAAAGAGGATATATTCTCCAGAAAATATCATTCTATCAATATGTTTGGGATTTTTTTTTTGAGAGAGAGAGAATCTTGCCGTGTAGCCCAGACTGGCCTTGAACTACTGTGTAGCTCAGGATGGCCTCAAACACAGGAGCCTCTTTCCTTAGCCTTTTAAGTGCTGTTGTTACAGACATGTGCCACCGCACCTGGTTATACTTTGAATTCAACATGTATGTTAAATAAATAAATATTACTGTACAGCTATAATAAATGAAGTCAGATAACTCAGTGATAAAAATGTAAGCAAACTAGATGATAGAATTGGTGGGCTATTATGTGTGTCTCAGTCACTTTCTCACTGTTGAAATAAAATAGCCAACACAAAGAGGAGAGGTTTATTCGGCTTACAGTTTGCAGTAGGCCCGGTCCGCGGTCAGCTGGCTCCAAGGCAGAAATGGCCTGGCGGAAGTGCTGGGAGAGGACAGGAGTCAGGGACAGCATACTCCCTTCCCGGTCACGCCCCCAGGCACCCTTTCTGACCAGGTCCCACCTCAGTGTGTCTCTGGGGAACGTTTTGGATGTGAACTCCAACAATCCATCTGTACACTTTATGGAGGAAGATAAGGACGCTCTTGTGCTTGGAACCAGAATAAGTGGAACAGATTGCACCTGCGTTCATGAGGTTACTTTCTTAAGTGCGGAAATTCATTTGACTTAGAATCCCACAGCTAAGTAAAACTGATCCTCCTCATGGGGAATGGCAGACGGAGTTCAACCTGGATCCTGAGCCCTAGTTAACATTAACCCTAGTGATGTTAAAGCACAGCATTTTGAAAGATTCTGAGCTTATGTTTAGAGTTAACCCAACCTGCACCATGGGTAGAGGTGACGTGGGGGAGGCAATCCGTCCTGTACAGCTGGCCATCCGTGTCCCTAGGCTCTATACTTGTGAATTCAACTCCCTGAAAATAAAAATATTCAGGAAAAAACTGTGTCTGTACTATGTACATACAGAATGTTTTAGGTTTATTATTCCATGAGAAATACCGTGTAACAACTATTTACAGAGCACTTACATGGCATTAAGTATCAGGAGTAACCTACATGGTTTAGATGACACAGAGGGAGGTGTGCATGTTATACACAAATACAACACCATTTAATGTAAGAGATCTGAACATTTGAATATGTTGGTATCCTCAAGGACTCCTGGAAGCTCTACTGTGCGCTTCAAGGGGTGACTGTGTTTATCTTCCAGGAGACAAACGACAGACTTACTTTATCTGTAGAAGTTATTTCAAAAGTCTGCTTAAGTCATTAAAAACAGAACATTTTTTGGAATAATAAATATAGTTGCCCATTCTCTTGAAAATACAATTTTCGGTGCTGGGCGTGGTGGCGCACGCCCATAATCCCAGCATTCGGGAGACTGGGGCAGGAGGATCATTGCGAGTTTGAGACCAGCCTGAACTGCATAGCAAGACCCTGCCTCAAAAAGGCAAAAAATAAAAGTAAAAAACTGTATATAGTTTTCAAATTATTTGATGAGCATGTTGTGAGCAAGCCCAAGCTGCATAAAGAGGTCACACATAAGCATCCCAGCTAAGATCGCAGACAATGCTTAGTATCAACTACCAGATGCAGGAGCTTCAGTGCCCCTGTTCCCCCAGCTTTTGCCCCTCCCAGCTGAGCAGACATCGGGAGGCAGAGGTCAGCAGCCCCTTCACTCCAGCTGAATGTCTGACCAGCACGAAATGTGATGATATCTGATTGTCCCCAGAGCTGGAATAATTTCTTACTGCATAATGGCAGTGCTGCCGTAACAGCTACTGCCGAGTGTGGCGGTGCACGCGTGTCATCCCAACACTTGGGAGGCTGAGGCAGGACTCCCACCGCGAGTTCGAGGGCAGCATGGCCTACAAAATAAGTTCAAGTCCTGGCTGAACTACATAGTGAGACCCTGCCTCAAAAAAGAAAGAAAGAAAGAAAGAATATAGTTACTAACACTGGAAAAGAGTATCTCTCGTTGAAAATTAATAAATCAGAATGCTAACCAAGTTGGAGCAAGAGTCATTTTTGCTACAGATCAAATATCTCTGGTGCTTTCATAGTTAAGTTGCAAGCTCTACAAGGCTGAAAATCAGTTCTGGAGCAGAGCGATGCTGCAGTCGCTGTGGCTCTTTAAACTTGAGAGGTCTCCACGAGTGGGTATCACAGGTTTTGTCTCTGTAAGTATGCGAGAGAGATGGCTTTGGGCATAAAGGTCGCAGGCATGAAGCCAGGCACGGAGGCATGCACCAATAGTTCCAGCACTCAGGAGGCTGAGGCAGGCAGGGATCACTTGAGCTCAGGGGTTCAAACTCAGGGGTAGTATAGTGAGACATATGCTAGGGAGAGGGAGAGGGACAGCGAGACTAAAGCCGCACAGCTCTCAAGTAGAAGACACAAGTGGGAGTTCTCAGGAAAACGGCTCACTTATCACAGTGTCAGAAGCAGAAATCAAGTGAAATTTCACGCTGCATGAATTGCCTCTGAAATTCAGCTCCCACAGTGGGCCCTTGTCCGGTTTCCGATGAACCATCTACTTCTGACCCGGCATTCAGTGAGACAGAGCCACAGAGGGCTGGCAGTTGCTCTGCTCTTTTCATAAAATAGCACCTAAATTAGTTTCCTGCCCAGGCGTGGTGGCACACTCCTGCAATCCCGGCACTTGGGAGGCTGAGGCAGGAGGATCCCCAAGAGTTCGAAGCCAGCCTGTCCTATATAGTGAGATCCTCTCTCTCTCTCTCTCTCTCTCTCTCTATATATATATATATATATATATATAATAAATCAGTTTCCTGCACTCTTGGGAAATTAACCCTGTGATCCTAAGTCAAGAACGCTTTAGTTTCCCTCCGTCTGTAGGTGGTTAACTCTGAGATCCTGAACATCACTGATTAGACCAAAGTGCGTACCTGACACAATCTCAGCCACCTAAAGCCATATTTTAGAATCACAGGCAGCATCTCTTATAAATAAGTCTTGTGGGAAACAGTCCAGACCTATTACATCAAATTCCTCAAGGAGACAGCTTGGTAATGTGTTTTTAAAACATACACCAGGTGATTCTGATGAAAAACCAAATTTGGAAGCCACCCAACCTGTAATGGGAGGCTGAGGAACACATTAATGAGGTGACGTGGACTGAGGCTGCTTCCCAAGAGGGCTGTGGGGAAAGCTCTAGTCAGACCCGCCCTGGGCTTGCTTGACGATGACACAAGTGGAGGAAAAAGGGAGACTATAAATTCCCAAGCAGAGTCGTGGGAAGGGTGAGGAGAAGTTACATAGGGCGGAAATGGCTGGCATCGTTAGAAATCCTGGAAGCAAGGGCAGCACTGGAATGAAGGCACGAACAGAACAGGAAGCCGTGGATGGAGTCACTGAGGAGTGAGCTGCGGCCTCAGACCCCAAAGGCAATGCTATTGTAGGTCCCTAGGGCTGGATGCCCAGGAACCGGCATAGTTTCCTCTGCTTCTTGATTTTCTTGTATTTTCTATGATAAAGTCTCATCATCTGAGAGGCCCTGGGAAGATCTAATCACTCAAGGTTTAATTTCCTTAAAGGAAAGTCAGGATTTTTTAAGACAGGCATGGTAGTGCATAGCTGTAATCCCAGCACTAGGGAGGCTGAGGCAGGAAGATTGCCATGGGTTTGAAGCCAGCATAGGTTACATAGTGAATTCAACACCAGGCTAGACTACATAGCAAGATCCTGTATCAAAAACAAAAACAACAATGAAAACCAGGATTTGTAAAGCACCATCTCCTTTCAGAGCATTTGAGGGCTTCCATGGTATAAATTCAGTCAAACCCTCTTTTAATAGCCCTGGAGCTGGAACATCTTTTATGCTTCTTTACAATAAACTTCTTATAACTACTCATTTCAAAGGATAGTTCAATATTTACAACATCTAAATATCATCAGCTTTCCATTGTTGTGACAAGAGAGTTGATATACACAACTTAAAAAGAAGAAAGGTTTATTTTGGCCCATGGTTTCTAGGGGTGTGGTCCATGGTTCTTTGGTTCCCGTTTCTGGGACTGTGGAAAAATAAAACATCACGGCTGGGAGGGTGAGCTGGGACAGGACCACTCGCTCCCTGAGCCAGAGAGAGAGGCACCAGGGACAAGATCTAGTCCCCATGGCCACAGCCCCGGGACCAGACCTTTCACCCAGACTCTGCTTCCTAGTTCTTTTTCACCTACTAATAATGCCACAGAATTAGGAATCCATCAGTGAATCAGGCCCCTGGTGAAGTTGAAGCCCTCGTTGTCTAATCTTCTGGAAGACCCAGCCCTGAACGTTGCTGCCTTGCGGACCAAGACGCAACACACCAGCCTTGGGAGGTATCATAGCCAAACCACATCAAATGCATTTAGATAGGCTGTGTGTAGTCTTGGTCACCATTACTAATGCATGAGAGTCTCCCAGTTGTTTACTTTTCTAAGAATGTTTGATTTTTCTCTTATTCTGTGCTGTTGTGTTTGGGGGCAGAGTCTCACTATGTAGTATAGGCTGGTCTCAAACTCTGTGTGTAACCAAAGCTGGTCTTCTACTCTTGATCTTTTGTCTTCAACCTCCTAAGTGTTGAGATTACAGGCACAGGAAAGCAACTGTGCTTGGCTTGTGTTAAGTTGTATATGTTGCTGACTGCTTGAGCAATACTTAGTACTCCTTATCCGTTTAGCAATAAAAGTAATTTTGATTCAGTAGTACAAAGAGTTAATACTGTTTCATGAGGAATCCTAGAAATTAACCATATTGACTTTTTTTTTGAGACAGGGTCTCTGTGCAGTTCAGACTGGCCTCGGACTCACTGTGTAGCCCAAGCTGTCCTCTAATTTGCGGCAATCTTCCCACCTCCGTCTCCCAAGCGCTGGGATTACAGGCACATGCCACCACGCCCCGCTCCTTATTGACTTTTAAATTGTGTGTCAGCCATGTTTACTGAAATTATAAACCAGAGGCATAAAGCTCTCCTCAGAGTCTGTACTGAGGGATCTATTTATAGGAAAGGATCCTCTTTAATAAGCTTCTTGTGTTTGCGATCTCGTCGAGAAATATTTATGGATTCAACATCTGGCAGAATCTCAAGTCATGAAACTGCAGACTCAAGAATACATGGTGGAGTTACTGTTTCATTCTCTGGTGAGCAACGTGGAGAAGGGTCTGACTTTCACGTCCAGGCAGTGACTGGTGAGGCAGTACAGGACTTGACGCGGGGTCTAGATGTCAGCTGCACAGCTCTCATTCTCTAGAAACAAGGCTGCCGAGGTCGCAGACTGCCCAGTCGCCTTATGTCCATGCAGACTGTGTGTAAGAAAACCACCTAATTTGATTTTCTGCTACATTAATGACAACCACTTTCCAATTCCTGTCTAGAGTACTCTGGATTAAAGTGCTATTTGTAAACTTTCCAGATACATTTTTAAATGTATAGTTTACTCCCCAATTTTAATATATCTTCTTCAATGGAGATCAAGATAGGTCAGTACCATTAAAAATTCAAGTCAGGAAATTCTCTTTGCTCTGACTCTACCATTTTAAAATTTGCATTATAATTTAATTTGCATTGTAATTTGGCTTCCTAATTGTTTACCAGAAGCTAAAGAACATATCTTTTGCCCTGACAACCCTGATCTGTTCAGTGTCAGGGTTGTCCATAAATTAACAAGTGGGTACACGTTACACACTCATACTTAGCACGCACATGTGTGCACATGAGTACCTGTGTGTGTGTGCGTGCATGCGTGCATACTTCTGTTTACATAAGTAATGAATCTCTTCTAGTTTTTTGGTCAAAAATTTTGGAGCCTTTCAGGCTCTGGAATGATCTATTTGAAGCAGTGACCCAGCTGAGTAAACACCACTGTAGGTTCCTATAGGTTCCTAGGAGGCGGTCAGTCTTGTTCAGGGAATGCACAACCTCCTGTAGTGCCTGTGCTTAACATTCCAAACAGCAACAGTAAAAGACTGCATGCATGAGGATAACAGGTGAAAACCTGAATTTAACAAATTAGAGGGCCTCACTTGGATCACACCTTATAATCACTTCTGTCAAAGAGGGACTGTTTGTGATTGTTGCAAACTAATTTTTCTGTTTTTGTTCTTTTGAGACAGGTTCTTGCTATGTACTTCAGGGTGGCCCTGACTACATGACCGTCTTCCTGCCTCAGCCTTCCAGTGCTGGTGTCACAGGCATGTGCCACCATGCCCAGCTAACAATTTTAAAAATAGGTATTTCTATGGATTGTTAAATAAACATTTCCATGTCTGTAGGTGGTGGCACTTTCTAATTCACAAATGGAAGACATGTAATTTAAATTCCCCTAAAACTTGACATAAAATTCAGTTTAATTTCTTTAAATAAGGTCAGCTTTTCCTTCTTTTTAAAATTATAACCTTCCTATGTTATCTATTCCATCTCAGAAAAAAATTAAAAATACTACAAAATGAGCTAGCAAAGTATAGCTCAGTGGTAGAGCATGTACTTAGCAAATGCAAGTTCCCATGCTCAATACTCAGTATAAGCCACCCCCCAAAACAAACAAACTTCACATAATCTGTGAGTTGGTTTTTTCATTTTCTGTGATTTGTTTTTTGTGGGGGTTTTTTGTCTTTTTGAGGCAGGGTCTTGCCATGAAGTTCAGGCTGGCCTTGAGCTCACTTTGTAGCCCAGGCTGGCCCCAAACTCCCAATGATCCTCCTGCCTCAGCCTCCTGAGTGCTGAGATCACAGGCATGCGCCACCACGCCCGGCTGTGAGTTGTGATATACACCTGCCATAGAGAAGGTTAAGCTACTTAACTCTGAAAGAATTAAAAATCTTCAATAATGTTATCCCTGTCCAGGTGGGGAAAGAGTTACAGTAAATATAGATCATCACAAACGCATGTAAATGCAAAATGGGGAATCAGAAAAAGGAAGTAAGAAGCTGTGAACCAGGTGTCAGGCGCCCCAAACAGAAATAAAGAATTAAAAATCTTCAATAATGTTATCCCTGTCCAGGTGGGGAAAGAGTTACAGTAAATATAGATCATCACAAACGCATGTAAATGCAAAATGGGGAATCAGAAAAAGGAAGTAAGAAGCTGTGAACCAGGTGTCAGGCGCCCCAAACAGAAATATTTCTGTGAAGATCTGGAATCCTGGAACTGTTTTCTCCATCATTTAAGGTCATACAGACTTCAGGAATTTTCTTTATCTGCAAAGAACTATGATTGCCACCAGACAACTGTGGCATAACACCAGTACTTGAATGTCTAGCATAGACTCTCTGTTTTTGATGTTGCAGTAGAGGGTAGAAACAGTCTCCAAGGCTGTGTCTTTTGGTTCCTGGCTAGCAATCCTAACACTTTCTTGACAATACACTTCCTTTCTCTGAAATCATGTTCTAAGCATAATTTTCCAGGTGAAATGCATTCTGCAAGGGCTTGCCACTCTTATCATGGCTCCAGGCAGCTTCTTCAAAGCTCGAGGGTGTCCTCGAGGGACACAAGGGCTGCCTTCTGTTGGGGAACAAGTCTCCAGGGCTCTCTGTGTTTCTGCACGCCCTGCGAGCAGAAGCTTCACCCCCTTTGGTGGAAGATTGCCTTTTCCTGGATCCCTTATAGTAAACAGCCTCGGAAACACACATCTGTCTCTTTTTAGCACTGCGAGCTGAGCGCACCCTGTCCAATATAACAAAGCTAATGTCTCCCTCTGCAGTGAATGCCAGGCAGGCTTTACTGGCACCTCATTACAGAGATACTTTAGAAATACTTTATAAACTGCAGTTTGAATCCATGTTGCCCCACAACTAGCCAGGGAAATCTGATTGAGACAAATGAATTGACAAAAGCTAGGTTTTCAACTTTTAAATTTGGAAATTTCATCACTTAGATGATTTTGTCTTTTGAAAACAGACTTTAATGTGTTATTGCCACCACACCTTCACCTAATTCTTGCTTGTTGCTAAAGCTTAGAGTATTAGCCATACTTTAAGGACTTAGGAAAGGCTCTAGGCTGACCTACAATTGGTGCAAAAATTGCTCACAGGAAAATCAGCCCCAAACAGAAGCCTTCACACACACACACACACACACACACACACACACACACACACACATACACACACAGATGGGCTGTAATCCGAGCACTCATGGCCTGCTGCATTGGGCTGCCAGGTCCCAGCCAGATCTCTGGTCATTGCATGCCTGTTATCCTGGGTGCATGTCTGTAATCTCAGCACTCAGGGAAGCTCAGGCAGGAGGATCCTGAGTTCAAACATAGCTTGGATAACTCAATGATTTACCAAGACCCTGTCTCAGAATTTTTTTAAAAAATTTTAGAAGGACTAGGAGGTAGTTCAGTTTGAAGGGCTTGGGTTCAACCTCTAGTACCAAAAAAATAAACACAGACACAGACACAGACACACACACATATACACACACAGACACACACAGACACACACACACACACATATACATAGGCACAGACACACACACACACACACACACACAAACCGGATTCTGGGAGAGGGAGAAAAAAATCATGAGGGTGAAGGTCTATGAGACCAATGTTCAACTCAACTAAACTTAACTGCTATATTAATACTCAGGGTTCAATATTTGGCACCTAACCCAGCTTGCCCCATAAATATATCAGGTTACGCTGTTCACTGGACCACAGAACCCATGGCCGGGCTGGGACCCAGAGGTGTAAAAGAACAAGACACCCGCCGCAAGGGCCCGCCCCTCCAAGGGAGCAACACACCTCCAACGGCTGGTAAGGGCAGGCTGGTAAGGGCAGCATGGCTTTATTAGTCGGGGTAGGTTCGGCACAAACATACCGTAGCTTTGATAAAGCAGACTTCTTTTACACAGCAGAACAGTAGACAGCTCCAGGCCTGGGAGGGGGCATCGCTGTCCTCAGGACCCTGGCTTCGCCTAAGCGTTACTCACGTGGCTCTGCCTGCTGCCTGGAGACCGACCGGGGCCGCGCTTCCAGCCGTCTGCGTCCCACCTTCAGCAAGATTTAGGTAAAAAGAGAACCATGGCACATTCCTCCCTTCCAAGATGCTTTACACAAGACTCACATTACACTGCCCGCTGTATGCCAGAGGCTGGAATGTGGACCCCTGGCCGCACCTCAGTAGGTGACTTCCTCAAGCCACCTGCTAACTAAACAATCGGGTCCTGGCACGGGAAAGGGAGGCTGGGCGGATGCAATGACCAGCGATCTGGCCGGGACCTGACAGCCCAATGCAGCGGGCCACGTCGCAGGCTGGGCGCTCCTGCTGTGGACTTGAGGAGGCTGCAGGAGAGAGGGAACTGGAACGACGCGGACGGTGCCACCGGTGTGGGGAACAGTGTGCTCCAGGGAGAGGAAGGAGTTTCCTACAAAGACCCAGAAGTAAGCCAAGACACAACACTGGGAAGAAGCCAAAGGAAGTTTTGAAAAACAAGCACAGAGTAGCAGGTTGCGATGTGATAAAAGATGAATCTAAACTAAGTCTCGTAGTGAAGAGCCCATCTGGCGGGAATTGGATTCTCCCTTATGAAAAAGAGGATTCACTGGTATATTCTGAGAATTAACATACTACAAAGATAACTGCATATCCATATTTTCTGCAGCATAATTCAGAACAGCTAAGCTATGGAAACAGACTAGATGCCCATCAACAGATGAACGCGATAAAGAAAACACGGTGTACGCATGCTATTATCTGGTCATAAAAATTAAATTGCTATTTGCAGAAAAATGGTTAGTCCATCGTGTTAAGTGAAATAACACTTAAGATGAAACACCAAACACAGAACGTCAGGTATCACGTGCTCTCTCTCATATGGGAAACCTAGGAGAAAATTTAAAAGAGAATGACATGAGAGTTTGGAGAGAGATTATTAAAGGAGAGACTGGGGACGGGGGAAGGGAAGGAGAAACGGGGGACGATCCGAGTATTTTACACGCACGGATGCGTGTGCTGCACCGAGGTTCAGGCTGCAGAAGGGTTCGCTGCCTGTCCGCTGGCAACTGCACGGGGGAGGCACAGGGGCCTTTCACAGGGACCTGCACTCTCGCAGCAGCAATGGAAAAGCAGAAACGCGGACAAATGCACCGTTAAGGACAAGCCTCCCTCTCGCTGTGGAGGGAGGGGGAGCGGCAGAGCCTCGCACAGGTCCGGGAGGTGGTAGGAAAGAGCAGGGTGGGGCCTGGGGTAGCTCACAACGCGCTGAGTTCCGGTGCTGGTAGGATCTGTGTGGTGTCCCAGACTAAAGTGCAGAGAAAGCTTGGTTGGATAAATGTAATTGATCATGTTCAAAATGGTAGCTCTCGGCTTAGATTTCAAGATAATTATAACTGGCAAGTGTGCATTTGTGTAAAGTATCCGAGTTTCTACATCAGAGTTAACTTATGTTTAAAAATAATTATTCTAGGCAGACATTATGGTTCAGATCTAGACTGCCTCCCAAACTCTCCAGCGCTCAGAGGTGGGGCGCTAAGCTACGGGTGTATCTGCCAGCAGCAGTGTGTGCTGTCGGGCGCACGGCATGACGGGGGTCTCCCACCCCCTGCCCTCGGGGCTCCAGCCCCCAGGTGAGCAGCTTTCCGCCAGGGCAGGCCCTCCCGCCGCACCTTCTGCCCCACGCCAGCAGAACGTGCACTGAACCGCTCCCTTCCCGCCTCTCCTCCCAGCCGTGGGTGTCAGTACTGCCTCTCAGAGGGAAACGGCAAGACGCAGATGAGCAGGGAGAGACCCACTTCCCTGTCTCTACACACAAAAACATTAATGTTAATATTAAAATATTACCTTGGTAAGAATTATCACACCATATGAGGGTAGTTATCCATTTCCTGACTCCTCAAATTAATGTGAAATATACAGTATAAAAACGTAATTGCTAGGCAGGGGAGAAGGGAAAATTAATAAAAAATATGCCATGTAGGTGGGTGTGGTGGCGCACACCTGTAATCCCAGCACTTGGGAGGCTGAGGCAGGAGGATCACTGCAAGTTCGAGGCAGCCTGGGGTGAATTCAAGGAAATGCTGAACTGCATAGAGAAACCCTTGCTCAAAAATATTAGAAAAAAACAAAAAAAGTAACGTTAAAATTTAGAAACTTTCAACTTAATGAGATTCAGAATGTGGGTGACTAAAAAAATGTACCTATACAGATTGAAGACATTACTCAGAAAGTGTCATGGTACTCAGCATCTCATGGAATGAGCCCTGCCAGTTGGGTGTGTGCTCTGGGGAGGGAGAACCCAAAGAACAGAATCGTTTACTTCTGGGGAATCCCAGGAAGACTTGCGCTACACTAGCAGGAATGACTAGCACTATTAATGACATAGTAGACACAAAACTTGAATTTTTGGAGAAGGTTCACGAGCAGGAGAGTGGGATTTTGCAGTCAGACGCTGGACAGAGACTGTGACAAAGTAGGTCGGTGGGAAATTGTACGCGATGAAGGTCACCCAAGGTCCTGTAGAAAACCTGGCTGTCAGGTACTCAATTTTCAGATGCTGCTGTTCCATGCTTTGATGTAGCAACTTTTATCACCACAAATCTTCATGCTTTTGTTAAACAGAGTTTAGATCACTGGTATTTTACAGAGCAAAACAATTGGGCATTAGAGGAAGAGTTGGAACGTGCTTTGTCTATTACATGATGAAATAATTCCAACAATCTTTTTAAAAACAGTCCCGTGCCTTATGAGGGGGATGTATCAGCCAGTTTCCTCTGCTGAGACAGTACCTGGCACCCGCTTCCTAACTGACTCCTTTAGATGTCACTTGGCTCATGTTTGATGGGGACTCGTTCCATGGCACCAGGCTCCAAGGCCAAGATTTCCTGGTGGAGCAAAGCTGCCTGGTTCACAGTAGTGGGGAATCAGTAGCGCAGAGAAAAGTGCAAGGGACCAGGCCGAGCCGCCAGCCGCATCTTCAGGACCCACCCGACACACCTGGAAGTATGTGCCGCCAACCCAAAGCCAATCAGGCTGACATTCCACCCTGGCTGCCACGGGAAGGTTGACCAAAACATGTCATTTAGAGGCAAAAACTACCCAGTTTTCTCTAGAAACCCTCTCAAGTCCACTCTGTTACCTCACACAACGCTAATTTCAACATTTTAAAGGCAAATGGTAGTGACACCGCTGGAAACAAAATTACACTTAGTGCCC
Source organism: Dinomys branickii (assembly GCA_004027595.1). NCBI lineage: Eukaryota > Metazoa > Chordata > Mammalia > Rodentia > Dinomyidae > Dinomys > Dinomys branickii. The sequence continues at coordinate 26,315 of PVLD010014485.1, read as the reverse complement.
TCTAGCGGACACAGTTGGTTTTGGGACGCCCCCGCTGGGCCATCGTACTGCCCACTCCTCCCTTCCTCTCATCTTACCCAGCCCCGAGTCACTACGAAGGACTTTCTCGGGTGAGTTCCACGTAGCTGTCAGCTTCCCTGCATTCTCGTCTTCTGGGATTCCTGCCTCCCCGAGCCTGCAGCGGAGGCTGGAGATGGGCCACCACAATTAGCACTACACGCTCCACTACGGGAAACCTGAGGCTGGCAGTACACTCTTTCTAGAGCTACTAAAAGCATAGATTACGACTGATTTCATCTGCTCTGCTCTGTGTACTTATTTGGAGGAAACAAAGCGGACGGACTTCGACTGAGACGGCCGCCCCCACCCAGGGTCAGCTGGAAAGGGCACACGCTGGTCCATGCGGGAGTGTCTAGTCCCATTCTGGAGGGGCATCTTCCTGTGGCTTCAGCTACTTCATCTCCGGCTCGCAGGGCTTTGCTCAGTTCTCTCTCTGCGTACTGCTATGACTAAAGGCAGTTTTAGAGGTGGGGTGCACCGCAGTGGTAAAGCGCTTGCCAAAGAACAAGGGGGGGGGATGGAAGGGAGGAGAGGAGCGAATGTGGGCTTATTTTTCTGGATTCAGGAGTGTTTCTGCCTTTGTGCTGTCTTTCACTTTCAGCAGTTTTACTACGATGCACTGGATACAGTGGATCTTTTTAATGATGTTATTTGGGGTTAAGAATGTCTTGAACCTATAACTTGATGTCTGTTTTGGAAAATTCTCAGGGTCTCTTTGAACTGCTTCGGCCTTATCTCTCTCTCTTCATTTATGACTCAAATAATGTATGTTAAGAATTTCTGAGTCCAACGGTTCTCTTGCCCTTTTCCCTATTTTCCACCCATTTTCCTTTCCTTGCTTCAATTTAGATTTCCTCTGACTTACATTTTTTTTTTTGACAGGGTCTATACACCCCAGGCTGGCCTCGAACTCACGGTGCTCTCCTCGCCTCAGCCTCCCGAGTGCCGGGATCACAGGGCTGCACCTTGTGCAGCACACTTGTCTTAAAAGCCAGAGCAGAGCTTCGGCTCCAGGCTGCTTCTTCCTGAGTAAAAACTCACAGGCAGAGCAGCCCCAGTAATGCTGAGCTCATCTGTCCAGATTTTGGCTCGCTGACAACTCTCTTGCTTATACTCTTTTTTGGAAGATGTTTTCTTATATTTTGTTCAGGCTTTTTACTTTAGCACAAAGGCTGTCAAAACCAGCACGAATTTGTAATACAGTTATTTGTAACTGGTTCAGAAGTTTTTACCTTCCTTTCCAGGAAACTAAAAATGGATTATCCACATTTGTAACCACACATCAGATATACTTAAAGACAAAATTCATCCGTTCACATACAACAAACCCATTAAGGAGCTTAAAAACAAAGGGTGCAGTACTTCACTTCTGGAAACGTGATGAGAAAGTTTTCACAGATCTGGCTGGTACCTGCTGCACATGGTTGGCATTTATTGTAAATAAAACCAGGTTTTAAAAAGGCATCTAATAAATCTATACAGTGAATATCATGTCTTTATTCTATTTACAGTACATTTGTTATAAATATAATACATTTTTGAAAAGCTTATTTTTAATTAACTTGAGATTTATATTTTAAACAGATAAACTCAACTGTTAAAGTTATATAATAAAGAATATGATTTTAATGACAAACAAATCTCATCGCGTAATAGTGCACTCTACACTGAGATGAACAAGGAAAATCAAATCCCTTTCAAAACTATATCCAAGGCATAAGGAAAAAACTTTTCTCTTTACAAAATTATGTATAAGCCATAGGGTCCACCAGATACTGAAATATGAAGAATTTATAACCAAAGTTCAAATCTGACTTAGGAGTACTGTGTGCAGCCAGACATGAACCGTGTGTTCAACGCTCTACAGAACCTCACAGTGAAGCTGGGATTTACACACTAAGGGCTTCACAGGAACATTCCCACAAAGGCCTTTTCTTTCTCAACTCCTAATATGCATATGCCATCAACAAGCTGTAACAGCAGATTTAGACATTTTTAAGACGGGGCTTAATAAGGTGCATGGATATGCTGAAATTCTGTAATATGAGCAGGTAAATTATCAGGTTTAAAGAAATAAAAAGAAAAAGAATTTAAGTACTCTTAGTCCAACGTGCTTTGCATCAACAAAATGACAAATTGAAGTATTTTTGCACTGACCAGACACAACCTCCATAACAAGTTAGAGACTTCAAATACTGCTGTAAAACCCATTCGGCAAAATTAAACTGGTTCTTGTGGATTTGAGCATGAACTTGCAGGCTGTCATACATTATTGATGATAATCAGGGCAGGCATGGAATTCTGCTGGCTTGTTTCAAACACTGTAACTTGGTCCGATAACTTAGCAAATACCCTAGGAGTTCCAAGGTTATAAACACCTGTACGAACAAAGCACGCTTTCAGTTGCAAACTGTGAATCTCTTGGCTTTTAAGTTGAAGTTTATACTGTGTCTGTCCAAGCCACGTGAATGATCCATGGATTTCCAATGCTTCTGGACTACAGGAAGAAAATAGTAAGTTCAAGATTTTCCTTTAAAAAATTTCCCCCAAAGTCCCATTAACATACATTTTTCACCTAGCACTTCTATGTTTAGAAATTATTTTATCAATTAATGGTTTTACTATAATAGCTGATGTGCACTAAGAGTTACTGTTTTCCAGGCACATGCTCAGAGTGCATTACTACCCAGTGGATTATTGTTCATTTAATGCCCACTACAACACCTAGTATGAAGGAATCTGATTTGAAACCAGAGCTTTTGCTTATCTAATTACAAAAATACATGGGCATATAAGAATGTTTTATAATAGTAAAATTTTATAACATGGAAAACAATCCAATAATAATGCATTAATTATTTAATCTATTATACAAACAATCAAATGTGTGTGGATTTCAGACAGCTGTCCCAAATGCTGTTTGGATAACCGCACAATAATGTTTAGTATGTCAGTTATTCTTCTACGACTCCAAAACAGGACCTGGCTCTAGGAATATCAAGTATAGCAGTATAAAGCTGAATTTTGTTGTTAAGTATGACTATTTTTTTAAGAGACTCAAGAAGGGTTTATTAGGCAGAGATTTTAGGATGCACCCAAGATGGGAATGTGGGCCCTTAGCAAAATGAGATGCCATGAGGAATTATTTTATAATCAGGAAAAAACTTTAATGCTTCTCTAACACTTCTGCAATATCCCCCCACACAAACCAGGGCAGCTTGAGTGACTTTATCCACATTAGGTAATTATTTACATAACTTCTAAACATCAAATTGCTTTCAAATCATAACAGCCTTAAACTACAAAATAATCTTTCACTGAATAAATCTTTACCTTGTGGTTTTATGCCGAAGATCAACTATTACATCTACATCAGCCTTAGAACAGTTTGAAAGTAAAAGTGTGACTGGCACTAAACAAAGGCTATGGAAAGAACATTAAAAAGGTTAGTTGTGCATTCTTTTTTCCTTGAGAGTAGCACTTAATATTTAATGAACATAAGCTCTTTAAAAACAATCAAATTTTAAGGGAAAGAATAAAGTTAGAAAAGTATTCAAAATAACTTATTTTGTAAATAAAAATACATTAATACAATGTCTCAACATCTAAATACCTACATAAATATCTAAATATAAAAATACTGTACATACTTTGTAAACCACACTATAAATATTTAAACATATACTTTAGAAACAACACCATAAATAACACAGACTTCCCTAAACAAAACCGAAGGTGACTGGCAACAGGTCCTCACCTCTGCCGCTGATCTCAGTATGGAGGGCAACAGGTTGAATGAGGCTTCCAGCCCACAGCATGTTGTTAAGCTAAATTCAGATGCATAACTTGTAGGCAAAGCAAAAACCCAGGAGTTTACACTACTCACTTCCGATTTGATCCTCAAATGTCAAACGCTTTGTGCCTTATCAAAATGCTTCTAGAAGAAATGTGAACACCTGGATGTCTCCTGGCCCAATATGCAGCTCATCTTCATTTTCCTCTTCCTCCATTCCCTAACGCAGTGCGCAGCTCCCACATCACATCTATCCCAGCAAAACTGAGGCATGGGCGCTCACCGAGTGCCCCCTCCTCCCACCCCTGCTCCCCACCTTCCTCACAGTCCTGTCAATTCTCTCCCATACACCTCTGGAACCGGGTCACCACTCTCTTACGAGGTCACATCATCACATGTCTGGGTTTACAGCAACAGCTTCTTACCCAGCATCCTGATGCAGTCCCGCCTCTAGACCAGAGTTTCCCACACTGGAGCACGCAGATAAACCCTGGGGGGACGTGACTGCTGGCCCAGTAGGTCTAGTGCAAGCCCCCAGGTGGCATTTCCATCAAGTTGCCACATGCTGTTGCTATTGCTGATGTGGAATTACATTTTGAAAATGCATGCATTACACAACAGTCTTTCTGGTGTGCCACAAACTGTACTTATAGGTCAAACTGTTCACAACTATTCTCTGACTTCTGTGTCTCAGTATGATTATTATGAAAGGCCTGGGCCTATAGTAACATTGCTAGGGTTCAAATATCAGTGTAGCAACACTGCACTTCACCCTTTTTGCTGCAAATGGGGAGTAATAACAGTACCTGCTACCTCTGGGGGCTGTTGTGGCGACTGGGTATGATAAAACTTGTAAGAACTGAGAATGACTGGCACATGCTCTAAAGCCCCACAACCACCACCTATTACTTTGTAGAGTTTGGACTAAGGAAGAAGCTCCATGGTATAGCACTTGCATAGTATGCACAGGGCCCTAGGTTTGACGTGTAAAATGAAAAGCCTATGGCACGTAACTGAACGTGATTCATGTATTTATTGCTGGTCACCTATTTTCTTACATTCTCCTACTTCCTCCTCCATTTTTATTACTCTTTTCTCGAATTCCCTTTCCATTAAGAACACCTCCCAAGACCCTCCACTTCCTCTCCTTATGTTCCCGTATCTAACACTGACACAGCTTCCTCAGCAGCCTTCTCAGCAACAGATGCTGCTCGTGTTTTGAGACGGGGTCTCGTTATGCAGTTCAGGCTGGCCTTGAACTGTGTAGCCCTGGCTGGCCTCAAACTTGCAGCAACTCTCCTGTCAGCCTCCCAAGTGCATCACACCCCACTCAGATGCTATATTTCTTCCACCACCTTCCCTACCTTGAAGTTTGTGTAGTTTGCCCCCCGTTTTGTTTTTGAAAGGATGGGGGATCAAACCCAGGGCTTCTACCTGCTAAGCAAGAGCTCTACCTGTGAGCTACCTTCTACCAATTTTCACTTTGAGACAGTCTTGCTAAGTTTCCTGGGCTGGCCTTCGGCTTGTGATCCTCCTGCCTCAACCACCCACATAACTGCAATTACAGGCATGAACCACCATACCAAGCTCAACGGCATTTCTTAAACTTTTCAGATTTTCTTTTTCTCCCTTTCCTGTAAGGACATCTTCACTCCTCTGTCTTGAACACCACAAAGCTTTTACTCTTTTCTTCTGTTCCTGTACTGATGTCAATGACAGTGCCGTAGTACAGCAGAGATTCTCTTTAGGGGAGCAGGAAAGCCATGTGTACTGTAAAGTATGTAAAATAAACATGTGGTTTGAAACAAGTGCTTCCTCCTCCATCTGAAAATGGATGTGGCGCCCAGTGAGAAACACCGCCCTCGCTTCCCTTTCCCACGTCACCCACAGTGTCAGTTTCAAGTTTCACACAGGTGTTTGCTTTCTTCCTTTCAGCCCCAAACCTTGTCATCATTTCGAACAACTGCACTGAGGTAGACGACTCAGACCCCACTGCTCACATCCTGCCGGGCCATCTCCCTGATCTCCGGCACTATTCAAAATCCCAGCAGCCCCACACCTGTGACCACAGACTACGACCTCTGAAGGGGAACTCAGGCCCTCTCTCCAGCCATCTCAATCACTCTCTCATCTGCTCTCTAGGGTCACAAGGGGGCGCTGGCTGCTCAGACCTCTCCTTCAGCAGCTCCAAGAACCAAGTGATTACTGCGAGCACACTACCTGCCCTGTGAAATACTCGTATCTTTACACCAGCAGAGACCGTTTGCAATCTGGTTCACCTTCTGTGCTCCACAGACGTTCAGTGAAAAGGTGGCCGCTGCCTGGGGACCACTCCCTGACCACATACGGCACAGTGCACAGCGGGCCGTCTTCAGGGCCCAAACTGCGTCAGCCTCCCCCGGCCCCCGACAGACCCAGAAGAGCAGAGCAAATGCCTTGCTAAAAGCTACCACACCCTGCGACAGCTTGCTGGGAAGCATCGTTGCATCAACAATGTGCCACTTGTTATCTGCCTTTTCAGGAGGATGTTAACCTCTAGCCATTTCTTTCTTGACGTGTTTCCACCAGTCTCTGGGATAAAACCATGTTCTCGGTGGTCTTTTCTTCGTGATTCCTTCGTTGTTCCCATTCAGTCCTTTCCATCAGTTCCTTTCCCTTAGCACATCTCCCAGGCATTCCTCTTCCCCATCTCTTTCACCCTATCCCACCCACACTCCACCCCTACCCAGCGTGATTTCACTAAAACTCATACACCTTTCAGTCATCACATGCAAGCTGGTTTTACCTGATGTCCCTCCATCTTTTTTATCTGGAAACTGGCAACCTTCTGAAGTGCTATCAGACTTGGCATGTGTTATTTCTAGAACTTTAACTCTACATATTCAAGCTATTTACCAAAATCCTGAGTTATAGCACTGTTTGCCAAGAAATGTAGTGCTCAGTAAATCTTTAGGAAATGACACTCTAAAGTTGACCTATTAGCTGAGCCCATACTGTACTCATGTCATAGGTTTGCGTCTAAAACCAAATGACGTATTTCTATCCTTATAGAACTGCTCTTCACAAGGAAACTATTGGCAGCTCACAGGCTGCCGAGGCACTATATATTCTTAACCATGATGAAGAGAAGCAGTAACTCTAAAGGGTGAATCACTTCTCCAGTGGTTGATACCACTGTCTGAACAGGTAGCTGTGCGGCCACATCTACGTACGTGCACTGCAGGCAGACTTTAACAAAAACAGCCTTCAAACCTTTTTTGATGAAATGGATGATTAAATGTCTCTGGGTAGTGAAGACTTGTTTTAATGAGATTAGAAAGCTGCTCTACAGATGGTCTTGAGGAAGCCGTAGTGTTTTCTGTCCTGAAAAATTTTAACGGTTCCATTTCTGGTTGCTCCTGAAAAAAGACAAGAAGAGATTTATAAAAATGAAAAACTCCATTTTGTACACATATATATGTAGTTAAAACCAGCAGATATGAAGCATGAATAGTACTTTTTCTATTATTTAATCTAACAGTTGCCATCATTTGCAATATAATCTAATAAAGATTTTAGGATCCAAAATCATTTACTCCTTCCCTACTTAGTGCTAAGACCCCAGCAACTTTGCATATTAGCTTTGTGACATTGAATAACTTAATATTTTAAGACTTAAGTACCTCATACATAAAACAGGGCTCATAACAGTAATAATTTCAAAGGTTAAAGAGACTTTCATCAAGAAAAACTGCTTAGGACTTTGGCCGCAGATTTCAGTGTATAGCATCTTTTTCAATAGTTGAAGATTCAAAACTGGCTTAAAATTTCATTCTGAAAATACACTGCTACTCTTATAATTACAGTGTCTCAACCAGCTTAAGGTTAACATGGAAAAAGTCCGTACAGCCTGTACATCATATTACTTATTCTCTAAACAAAAAGAGAGAGACACCCTGCATTATTTTCTATTTCCCTCATCATTTGGGAGAATTTTGATGTTTAACTTCCTGCTAGCCTACTCGATTCTGACCTAGACCCAGATGCTGCTCACCTACCACCCCTGGGCCACAGCCACTCCGCCTTCGTTTTATAGCTGCTCTGTCTACTGTTACCTATTTACACGGCCCACTTTATTCCCTAGTATCAAATAAAAACTTTTCTTTAAAAAAAAAAAGCATTTCTTATTGCAGCCAGGCGTGGTGGCACAGGCCTGTAATCCCAGCACTCGGGAGGCTGAGGCAGGAGGATAGTTGCAAGCTTAAGGCCAGCCTGAACTGCATAGTGAGACCTTGTCTCAAAAAAAAACCCAAGAAACCCATATTGCAAACATGAGACACTTAATAAGCTAGTAATATTAATGCACATCTATTTTAAATGGACTTAGCTGCTTGCCTTTCAGGAACCCTCAAGAATTAACACATTTACCTTGGTAGTTTTATTCTTTTCCTGGGTCTGTCACTCAGCCTTAATAGACTCAAATATTCAATCTGATCATTTTCTTGGTGCTGATTTACAGTGAAATGTTAAATAACTGTAACACAGTGCATCCAGATGAACACATGAAGTCTGAATGTCAGGATAACGCTGACCAGTGTCAGGCAGACCCCCTCCGTGACAGAGATTAACTGAGGCTGCACCAATACTAATGCAGGTAAGCAGAGCCCACTTAGGCGTGGAAATGCCAGGGTGGGCACCTGCAATGCTTCTTTTCACTAATGCTTTCTCTTTTGTTTTGTTTGAGATAGGGTCTCACTGTACAAATTGGCCTTCAACTCATTTGTACCTAGCCTGCCTCCAACTCAGTGACCCTCCTACTTCAGCCTCCCAAGTAGTGGGATTATAGGTATGCACCAGATATGAGACTCTTAAGTGACTTCACTAATGACCACTCCCCTACCTGCTGGATGGCTTCTTCCTTTAGTTTTGTTCTTTTCTCTAAGGCTGAATTCAATTTATATACAACTGGGAAGACTCTCCTGAGACACCTTGGGCATATTTCTGCTCAGATTCACTAAGGAGTTGTTTTTTTGAAATATGAATTACTTTATTTAAAAAGTTCTATAGGGCAACATATTCATTGTATAAAAAAATTCATGCACAAATAGTAAAAGAAAAAATGGAATACTGTAAGATGTCGCTTTTATAGGTTTTTTAAGGAAAAATGCTTTTAATGTGCTAAATGTAAAATACAGAACAACTGGGAATTAGACTTGAATCTGGTTAGTATAAATAAGATACATACAAATTCCAGGAATAAATGTCATTCAGCATATAGTCATGCTCCGGTCAATGATCAACTGTATATATGATGCCAGTTCCAAAATAGAGCTGAAAATCTCTATTTCCTAGTATTGTAGCTATCAACATGTTGTCACACAGCATGTTATTGTGTTTGTGATGATGCTGGTATAAAACCTACTGCCAGTTATATAAAAGTACACTACATACAATTATGTACATTACATAAAACTTGATGATAAACGAACTGTTACTGGTTTATGTATTTACAACACAATCATCATCATTTCTTTAGAGTATACTCGTCCATTGACAAAAAAGAATTCTGTAAAATTGTAGGCTGCATTATGCCAGAAGTGCCCTTATGTCTCTCCCATTTACAGTCTCTCTCTGGGGATTTTTTTTTCCCTTCATAATTGGGGCTCTAAACTGGGCATGGTGGCTCATGCCTGCAACCCCAGCACTCAGGAGGTTGAGGCAAGAGGATCACTGTGAGTTTGGCTATGTAGCTAGCCTTGGCTACATAGCTAGACTTTGTCTCCAAAAAATAAAAATAAGAAAAAAAAGCACTGAGGCTCTAACCAGGGCTTCATGTATGTCAGTCAAGTAATCTACCATGGAGACACACAGCTCTGCTTCTCTTGATTTCACCATTTTCTGTTGTGTTTTATTTAACTTTGGGTAACTAACTTTTTTCATGTATTTTCAGAATTTTTAAGCAAGATCAAATTGTATTTTAGGAAAGTAAGACAGCATATTAATGCTTTATTAATGTACAGTTTTAGATGCTGCCCTTTACATTTTACTTCAAGCTCCCTGGAGTTCTAGAGTAGTGTGAGCCTGTTACAACAAATGAGAAAGCACCGAGAACAGGGTTCTTTTCTCTCATGTAGATCAATTCTTTTGGTAGTAATGATTTCTAGTTTTAATACATATCTTAGGAAACCTCAAGGTCATAAATGTGTATTAATATTCTTATAAAGCTGCTATTCAAATTTATTTTATTGAGACAGGGTTTTGCTATGCAGTTCAGGCTGGCCTTAAACTCATATTGTAGCCCATGCTGACCTTGAATTCACAGCAATCCTCCTGCCTCAGCTGGCAGAGTGCTGGGATTACAGGTGTGTGCCACCACGCCTGGCTCAGTTTTAAAATCAATGTTCACTTCTAATTTTAATCAGTCTTCTGTAACTAATCCCTGACCAAGTCCTAATATGAAAGCCTGAAAAAGACAGACCCTTTTAAAAACACAAAAATCAACTAAACAAACAAAAATCCCCACAAGTTAACAAGAAAATGCCATGTTATTACCAGGTTATTAACAAACCATGTTATTACCTGTCTCTGAGGATATGAGAAGGATTCCTTTCCTATAGTGTGAAGAATAACATGATGCTGACCTTCCAAAATCAGCTGCTTACTGTCTTCCACAACATATGCCTAAAACACACCAAGCACAGCAACTCTGAAAATAACCACTTCACCATTTAAGGAAAGGAAAAATATTACGTCTAATACCTAGCAACGCTCAACAACGTTGGCTGTGGCAGCACTTCTATTTTCATTTATTTTTAATTGTTCTAGAGCTCTTAAGAAACAGGGTCAAAAGAGCTGTACCACAAGACAAGCTTTGCTTCACTGGGCTGGTGACATACAGGCAAAAGCTCATTTTTATATTCACAGTTCTACAATGCCCCAGAGTACAGCACACAGAAAAAACACATACATACAATCACAGATCCCCTAAACTGAAATACCATCTCCTTAGAGATCTTAAACAAAAATATTCATACTTTCAAAAAGGCTTTTTTCTCCTAACTCAATGAATTGATTTCATCTATATCAAAATACTTGGTCCAGTTTATATAATCTCCCTCTTGAATGGTTTTTACTGCACAGAGAATATCTGAGAACAGTTCTGACTTACTGTAGCCATTTAATCTGACCATTACAGCCAGATTGGCAAATGTTACTGTTATTTTTTTTTTGACAAACCCAACTTTTTTTACTATTAGATTCAATAAACATAACATTACTCCCTCAAAATGCCACAAATGTTTCTAAATGCTTGCTTACTTTAAACTCCTCTTCTGACTAGTACGAGTTTGCCATCAGAACAGTCTTAAGGCTCAGAACAGCCCACACCTGCAAAGAACTGTATGTGCAGAACCCTAAACACAGGAGGAAGGGTGCAGACACCTGACACAGCAGCCTTTACTCCAAAAGGGATGCGAGCCGACAGGTAAGGCCTCGGGACAGCGCAGCCACCTTTTCCAGGAATCCTATGGGTCGAGCGGCACTGCTGCTGCCATAACTAATTCTATCACCATCTTTGTCTCCAAGCAAAGGCTTAGTTTCACAGAACAAAGCTTTATTTTTGGCTAACAATGGTGAGGAGTTGCAGTGTTCCTCTTTTCCAGCACTTTTTTTTTTTTTTTTTCATAAAAAAATACTGTTCAAGCTCTAGTTTCCTCCCAAGTTGTCCTTTATTGAAGAATCGTACTGCCCGGTACATTAACATGACTTCCCGAGTCTCCTTCAACTCAGTGACTCAACTGCTGACCTAGGGCCTTCATTATTACCTGCAGGCCTCACTTGAGGCTTCAGCAACTTTCTCAATGGAGCGCTGACACACACTTCTAGTACTGGCCACTACCAAATTTTGTGTCCAGCTTTTTAATGCATTCAAACTTAAATGTTGGGCTGGAGGTACAGCTCAGTGGGCTAAGTGCTTGCCGCTAAGCACTAAGGCCCTGAGTTCGATCCCCGGTCCCGGAAAAAAAAAAAAAAAAAAACTTAAATGTTGCAGCTGAGGAGCACCCTACTCCTAGACAGTTTTCTCATATACTCAGTGATGTTAAATTGCTATGGACTTCATAATAAATATAAAATACAACATACATTCATCAAAATTTTGATTCAAAATATGACAGACATAGCCTGTGGATTGACAACCACGAATGTCAAGGGTCTTTTATAGTCTTATTTAATGGATGGTGGTTTACATGAAAGGACAATGCTTTTGAGCCTGCACTGACTCTAAGCTCTAGGAGCACTTGACTTGAAACTAGGAATATATAATTGATCTAACACAAAACACTTTCTGTAATCAATGACAGTATCAATTTATTTCAACAGTATTTTACTTGAAATTCTTGCACAGCCAGTTTGGTTAAAAAATTGTTTACTTACTTTTGTTTTTTAAATTTTACTTGCACAGCTAGGGATCAAACCCAGGGTTTTGCACATGCTAGGCAAGCATTTACTAGTAAGTCACACCCTCAGTAAGAAAAAAAGGGAGGGGCGTTTACTTAGAACACTCTGGATCTGGTGAATCAATTTTAAATATACAGAGTCAATCCAAAAAATGTACATGCACTTCAGCAGTCACCATACCAAACGAAGGCTGGAAGCTCACAGCCACCACGCTGAGCACGTCTTGTAATTGTAGAGACCAAAGATAACATACTAACCACACGATGTCTCAATAAATTTAGTATTCAAATATTTATACCAGTTTTTCTTTTCCTGATGTATATAATTCTTTGGTGGACTCTGAATATACTGCTGACCCACTACGGCCACGGCTCTCATGTCAGACAACACAAAATCATGATTACATCGTAGAGTGAGGTGAATATTCTTGGACAACCTGAATTTCACATAGAATGATATTTTTTTTAATACCAGCAATCAAAGTCAGAACTTTGCGCTTGCCAGGCAGACACTGTGCCACTGAACCATATCCCCAGCCTAAAATGATTTTTTAAAAAATAGTTAATACATGTAAAAAAAGATACAAAATTACATACTATTTTTTCCCTTCCTTTTTTCTCCTTTTCCCCACCCTAGTTTCTTTTTCTTTTCGCAGTTTCATCCCATTTTACATCCATTGCACAGTTCAGATCTTATTTACTCTTTCAGCTTCTCACACTAGAAACAATACAATATTTGTATATTTATGTACTGTTTGCTTATTTATTTATTTTTGGTACCAGGAACTGAACTCAGGACCTTGCGCTTGCCAGGCAGGTACAATGCCACTGAGCTACATCTCCAGCCCTGCACTGTTTTTTAAAAAGCTCCTCTGTATTATAGTTCAATTCAGTTTAGAGAAGACTGCTGCCTAAAAACTCTCCTTCTGAGCTGTGACATGTGGACTTAACTTGGATATTTTTCCAAAAAAGGTAAAATGGTCTTTTTTAAATAATCTGGGAAAACTGAAAATGGACCATCAGTTAGATGGTATTAAGGAATGACCACTAATTGGGCTGAGTAAGACAACAATACCACGGGTCACATGAAACACAAAGACAGGAGAACACAAAGTTCCACAGTACAGTGCTCGCCAAGCATGTGGAAGGCCCTGGGTTCACGCCCAAGGACTTCAGGGGGCAGGGGAGTCCTCACCTAGGAAAGTCCTCTACCAGCAAAGTCTTTAATACCTACAATTACATATGAAGCACATACAGTTGAACTGTGTCATTAAAAAAATATAACGCCTACCAAGTGCAAGGACCTGGGTTCAACTTCCAACACCACACAAAAACACAAAATAAAAATCCCGACAGGGCTAAAGATATTGCTTAGGTGGTAGAGAAAGTGCTTACCATGCTCCTGGGCTCAATCCCCAGCACAAAAAAAAAAAAAAAAACAGCCGGCAAATAATAAAGGTAAAAATGAAAAAAATGACATACGACTATTAACAAAATAATGGCTGCTGGAGCCTGAATAATAAAGTGAATAATAAAGAGCCTGAATAATAATAAAGTTCATAGAGGTTTCCTTACTTACAGAGTAGAAATGCCCCAGAATAAACTCTCATACCTCCTTTCATAAAGCTTATCATGTCTACAATATTCCCAGTAACATAGAAATAAAAGTAACACCAAGAAGTCATCTAATTTTAGGCAGAAAAAGTCACAATGAAGATATTAAAAATAAATTATAAAATAATTTCAATACTGACAAAAGTTTAAGCAGAAAAAATATCAAAATAGTATGTATTTTGTTCTTGAGTTTTAGAACCACACACTCCTAGATGAGGCTTACTGGAACAGTTTAGTAGCACTTACCTTCCACAGTATCACAATATTCAAATCCACTTTACTGCACTTTTGAATCAATCTCACAGCGTCCTCTACCGCATGTTTTTCTGTATGCACAGACAACTGAGTTCGTGGTTTTTTCAATTCAGAGGATAAACTTCGATAAAAGAAATCTGCACATGGGCTTGCTGAACTTATTATCTGTTAAAAGAAAATCATGTCTACATAAACTTTTCTAATTAAATATGTCCTGTCAAAAACTTTGTATCATCTACACACACCCTGCCAGTGCTAACTTATACGCATCTCCCAAAAAGTTTATTCAATAATTTTGTGCTCAAAAACAGGAAGGCCATTTGAACACCTCAAAGATTTGGTAAAAATTACCCAGAATCTATCCATCCATCCATCTACCCACCCATCCATCCATCCATCCATCCTTCCTTCCTTCCTTCCTTCCTTCCTTCCTTCCTTCCTTCCTTCCCTCCCTCCCTCCCTCCCTCCTTCTTTCCTTTCTTTTTTTGAGACAAGGTTTCACTATGCAGTTCAGGCTGGCCTTGAACTCACTTTGTAGCCCAGGCCAGCCTCCAACTCACACCAATCCTCCTGCCTCAGCCTCCCGAGTGCTGGGATTACAGGTGTGCGTGTGCAGCTAGTACCCAGAATCTTCAAAGCTGTCACCTCAAAACAATTAATCTACACTTCAATAAACTTCTCAATACCCAGAGGATGAAGAAAAAAATGTTGAAAATGAATATTTTACTATTAAAATAACAAAAGTGTTTATTATTCAAATATTTAGAGCACTAGACAATATCCAATAAAATAGAATGGAAATAGTTATTGACCTTAACTTGGCTTTTTTTGAAGAGAAAGCACAGAAGAAGTTTAAATGACTCAGACCCATAGAATTTTCCTTAATGATTAGAATACTTTCTTGGCAGTTAAAGTAGACTCTATGCTTATTATTTCATGAATTTCAGGCTATGTATATTCATGTGGATGTTAAGCTTAAACACTTTTAAGAATATTAAATATTAATAAATATACATATTTGCCCCTTTATGAGTAAACTTCAACTGGTAAAACACTGCCTCAAAACTTCCTCCTTCGTCTGTAGTTCCTGATACATTTCATCTATTCAACCAGATTCACCAAAGGAAAAAACACCTTTCCTTCTACTCTCTTCAATACTGTTACATAAAATTACTTAAAAACAAATACAATAAGTGTTACAATCCTAATGTAACTTAAGCGTCCTACTAATAATTCTAAGGATTTTAAAATATTCAAAAGAAATGAACAGAACAACTAAGGACCAGAAAGCTAAATTTAACCTTCCAGAGCACAGTATCCCCAGAAGTACATGTTTTAGAATTACAGGGCTTTTGTAGCGTTGAAGAATTTCTACATAGCTCTATCTTCAGATGGTCAAAGATTGTCACAAACGGTGAGTCAGATGAAAGCCAACGGTAAGAGAATACAAAATAGTGAAGATGCTTGCAAATATCAAAAAGAAGAGCACAAGTACATCACCCCACTGACAGCAGACTCTTATGTAGTACTGCAGGTCCAGTATTTTGCCAACCAGGTCCCCAGATAACCGCTTCAGATTATCTACAGGGCTCCTTAAGAATGCATAAGCCCAAACCCTGCCCAACACACAATGAACCAGTTTGGGAGGGGAAGCAAAGCCTCTAGTTTGTTTACAAAGTCCTCTCTGTCTCAGATACTTCAAACTAGGTCTGCAGACAAACAAATTCAACATCATCCAGGGGCTTTCATAATTTAAAACCCCAAGTTCCACTCTCAAATTATAATTTTCATTTTAACAAGATTCCTAGTGCATATTTTTAAAGTCTGAAAACCACTGCTCTAGGTAACACTTACATATAATTTAAGACTTACCACTGTCCTAGACAATAATATTTTTAAAATCACAACAGAAGCTTCCATATTTAGCTTATTATAGGGGTCTCAGCACCAGATGATATGCCAAAACCCTGGGCTGAACATCTGTCTAGTCCACTGTGACCCCTCTTCCTAACAGAGGCGTCCTCTCTATCCCTTCCCTCCCCCCCCATGAGGTCTGGCCCCAAATTTGCAACCCTCCTACGTCAGCCTTCTAAATAGCTAGCACTACAACTTTCACTGCTACACCCAGCTTAATCCTACTTTAAAACAAAACAAAACTAAGGACTATACTTATGTCAAGTGATCTTTTCAAAGGAAAGTTAATTTTAAATAACTAATTAAAGTAGTATTCTCCATGTAGCATATTCAATTTGTTTTGGGGACTAAAGGCAAGTTGTAAGAGTCAGCAAAGGTGAGATGTGCATTCTGGGAGTTTAGGGATTCTGAAGCAACTGTTTTGCCAAAATAGCAGATATTCCAAAACTATGACTTTAAAAGGAAACACTATTGCACTTATTTTCATACCTGTTCATTTCCAAAGATGATGTCTGCAAAGGTGTACTTTTCTGAAGACTGTGTGTCACCTAAAGAACAGGGAAACAAACTAGGTATATCACTGCCATAAAAACAAAGTAAACACTGAAGGAAGTATAAAAGTAAAATGAATTTACCTTCTCTTTCATTACATCTTACTGCCTTGAAGCAAAACTTCCCTTTTTCCCTACTGGCAAGTTTAGCATCTAGGAAAAGGGAAAACATCAAACATGTTTCTAACTTTAGGGTACAGTAAAAACTAAGTCATTATGCAACTCATCATTTTTCAGCCTCCAGTATTTTTTATCTTCCAAATACATATGGTCTATACCAACTACACGTACGTACTGTGCATGGTGAGCTTTCCCACTATTGCCGACATTTCTAGAATGCTAATGTAAGTATATCTTAATGACTATGAAACTAAATTTTTCAACAATAAACACAATCATGCAGTAAACTTCTCTGAATGTTAGGATTTCCACATATTTTTAATTCCTCTGTATAAGTTCCAAAAATACACAGATCAATGTGAGATTAAGGGTTTAAGCATTTACATCTCTTTTGAAACAAATGGTACAATTCTTGTCTAGTAACCAGTTATCATTTTCCCAGCTTCCCATCAATCTTCCAAGCTACTACTGGCAGGATGATACACTGACAGAATGATTCTGAAAACAATTTGTCAATATACCATATACATATGACAAGTATGCACATCGTTTTTTTGAATGTTATATAGGAATAAAAATATTCAAAGAAAGTCAGCCAGAATATAGTTTGGGCTGTACACAGAAGAACCAGCTTACACTGGTGAAGGAAGCAGACGGGAACTTCCATATTCTAGTCTACGTATTTACACCACTTCAATATTTGACATTGATCATCTGCTCGGGTATGGGTTTTGCAAATAAAAAGAAGAAAACACAAGTAGAAATATGTGGAGGGAATAGTAAGACAGAAAAGATTAAATCAAAATGGGTACAGGAATTTGATTTACTGTCACACAAACGAAGGAAAGTATAATTTAATGCTTAAAAACGTTACTTCTGAGCCCGATGTGCTGATGCACACTATAATCCTAGCACTTCTAAGACTGAAGCAGGAGAATCAATGCAAGTTCGAGGCCAGTCTGGGCTATCTATAGTGAATTCAAGAGCAGCCTGAATTAAAGAGCAAGATCCTCATTCAAAAAACTTCTTTTAAAAAAGTTACCTTTTTTTTTTTTTCAACACTGGGGATTGAACTCAGAATCTTGCGCTTGCTAGGCAGGCGCTTATTCCACTGACCTATATCCCCAGCCCAATAAAAGTTAATTTTAAAGAAGATACCAATAATCTTATGATATTCTGGTATTCTGAGAAATCAAGCAATGAAGATGTCAGAATTTATTATGAAGAAGGGAAAAGGTACAAACCTCTGTTTTCAGAGAGATTTACAGATTTCTGCAACTTCCAGTGCTTGCTACTACTTGATACTTGCACTATATGAAACTCCTTAACACCTGCTTCGCTCTATCAAAAAGAATCATTAAGAATGTAAATTAAACATTCCAATGAAAACAAAATTCAGATGCCATCAAAGTCACTATCAGTCAACATCCCATGAAATTTCTATTTTGAAATAAAGTAACAGTATTTGTATTTCAGAAAGCTTTTAAATTCCTCTTAACAGATAAGAGAAACAGATAGTCAACACTTTACCCAAGAAAAATTCTTACCTAGTAAACATTAAAAAACCAAGTTATCAGTAATTAGAATCTATCATAATAGGTTATTGGTAATATTTACTGGATCAAAAATTATTTGCAGGACTGGGGATATAGATCAGCGGTATAAGCACCTGCCTGGCAAGTGCAAGGTCCCAAGTTCAACTCCCAGTACAAAAAAAAAACAACCAAAAAGAGAATTATTTGCAGCCAGGCATCATAGTGCATGCCTATAATCCCAGCACTTGGGAGGTTGCAGGTTCAAGGTCAGCCTGGGCTACAAAGTGAGCTCGAGGCCAGCCTGAACTGCACAGCGAGACCCGGTCTCAAAAAAGACAAAAGAAATAAAAAAATAAAAAATAAATTGCTACCAATTTCTCAAACTACAGTATTTTATTTTTCTGATCTAAAATAACTCATTTAGGCAAAAATCTAAGAAACAAAAACACAATAAACCATCTGAACACAGTCAATGCACATATACTTAAACTGGACATAACTGTTTATTTTTTTTTGGGTGCCAGAAATCAAACTCAGGACCTTGCGCTTGCCAGGCAGGCATCTGTGCTGCTGAGCTATAACCCCGGCCCATAACTGTTATTCTTTAACATCCCAAAGTATTAAAATTTACTTACTCAAGTAATAAGCATATTAATTGTTTGAAAATCACTGAAGTATTAGTAATATAACCCTAAACATCCTTTAAAAACTCACCTTACAGTCAGCACTTGGGAGGCTGAGGTAGGAGGACTGCTGTGAGTTTGAGGCCCACCTGGGCTACAAAGCTGGTTCTGGACCAGCCTGAACTACATAGCAAGACCCTGTCTCAAAATTTAAAAAGTGACCTTACATATTTATGAGCCTAAAAGCACAGGATATTACAAAATAAGTAACATTTCAAGTAAATATCTGAACTAAATCAACCTGAGGCTAAGGTCTAACAATGAGGAGATCATATTCCCTTCTTTGGGAATATTCATTCAGATATTCAGAGTACATAAACAGAAAAGGTAAGATTTTAGAAATGTCTTACACATAAATATGTAATGTGTAGTGTGTAAGTGAAGGGTTACTAAATTAATACTGAATGTGAAATTTAATTTTATTAGTAGATTTTATTTATTCATTCATTCATTCATTTTGAGACAGGGTCTCACTATGCAGTTTAGGCTGGCCTTGAGCTCACTTTGTAGCCCAGGCTGGCCTTAAACTCACAATGATCCTCCTGCCTCAGCCTCCTCAGTGCTGGGATTACATGTGTGCACCACCACACCTGGCTCCCAATAGATTATTTTTAATGGTGAGACTGGAAAGCATTTTATGAGATCTCTTTTAGATTGCATTACTGGCACCTGGAGCTACACTGTATAAATATGTATATTAATATTAGCAGACCCTGCTGGGCATAGTGGCACATGCCTGTAATCTCAGCACTCCTGTAATCCCAGTACTCGGGAGGCTGAGGCAGGAGGATTGTTGTGAGTTTGAGGCCAGCCTGGGCTACAAAGTGAGCTCAAAGCCAGCCTGAACCGCATAGCAAGGCCCTGTCTCAAAAGACAAATAAATAAATAAACAAATAAATATTAGCAGATCCTTTACTTGAAGACTTGAGGAATTAAGTCATGGATATGTTTACACACTTTTATATGAACACTCCTAAATTCACAGTTCATGCTGTCTTGTGAGTGAAAAAACCTATTACTAAAAATATTGCAAACATTTCAAATATAATTAAAAATATAATTCAGCTGCAGGCCAACTTACAGTATTGGTATTTTCCACATCCACAAAGACGAGCATGTTGTCTCCTTTGCCGTCTTCATCTTCAAGTGAATTACTTCTGCAGACAGTGGCTTTTACATTCAAAGACCGGCTAGTACAAATAACTGCAGTGTGTCTTAATATTCTATGCCTGAAAAAGTTAAAAAAAAAAAAAAAAAGGTAATTTTAAGAGCCTCTCCCTACATTATAATTCTGCAAGTCCAACTCAAGATTTCAGGAACTAGTAACTCAAAGGAACATTTACACCCTAGAAAATGAAGAATACAATAAAATACATGTGGTCCGCTGACCTTGGTTCAATGCTTCCTTCCCAGTTTGGAGGGAAGTTATTCGTCTCCTCGTTCTAGGCTTTCCCCTGCTCACCACAGCCCTCTGCACAGCACCTGGGAATAATCCGCACTCGGCACACTAGGCCCTTGGTCAGTGTGCTGGGGTCCCACAGCCTCACGTCTAGGACAGGCAGGACTGCGGGGCAGTGGGCAGCTTCAGTGGGCAGCTTCCGTCGGGAGGCGGGGCCGGCAGGGCAAGGGTGACTGAGGCAGGGTCAAGAGGGGGTATCTCCCTCCTGACTCCTTGCTCTGCGTCCTGGTGCAGCCTGGGCACCACGAGGTGATGGCTTCCCTCCCTCAGACCCTGCAGTGGCACTGTGTCTGCACTGAAGCTTCCAGAAAATGAGGGGAACCTCTGACACCCAGCGGGGACAAACCTCTGCTCCTTGCGAGCACGCGCAGCCAGCACGTGCCCCGTGCAGGGCAGGCGCCCGAGACACGGCTCCTGCTCGCTGATGCTGGCTGCGCCACCCAATGCCGCCGCTGCGGGTGCAGACCTTCAAGGGTCACTTCCCTTTCGTTCTTTCACACAGAGTTCACACTCCGCTGAACTCGTTACTCAGTCCAGCGTCTCTACCTTATAAATCTTTATTCGTGCACAGAGACACTCTCCCTGGAATGCCCAAATCCTACCCACTTGACATTCAACTACTGAAATCTTTTTTTTCATTAAGTTTACTGGTACAGTTGAGACATCAACAAGGATCACAGAACACACACTTCGAAGATATCAATATGCAAAGCAGCAACTATTGGTGGTTTTTTGTTGTTGTTGTTGTTATTGTTGTTGTTTGCCTGTTTTTTTGTCTTTGGATTTTTGGTTTTTGTGTTTTTTGTTGTTGAGAGGATTAATTGTCTGACTAATTTTGCATGTCTGTATATGGGTTCATATATTTACACTTCGAAGATATCAATGGATAAAGCAATAACCACTGTTGAGACCATGTCACCTTGTCTGTAGATTAGTTGTGATTGTACTATTTTTTATGCTAATTGGTGTCTGTTTGTTAATATGTTTTTGTACTTTTATTAAATAAAAAAAAAAAAAAACAAGGATCACATTCCCCATAGGGAATCTGCACCTGTCTGTGATACAGCTTAACTCCTCCCCCGCTCCCCTCCCGTCAAGCCTTCTTCCCTCCTTAGGCACAAAGCTTTGCTTCCGCTTCCCTGCCTTGTAAGCTCATCTTACCATGAACGTACTGCATTCGCCCTCCGCAAAGCTTGGCTTGACCACTGCAGCTAAAGTAAGCCCACCAGCGTTCAAGGAGAAGGAGCCATTAGTAAGGGCCTGGACTGCACCCACACTGGCAACACTGCTCCAATTTTGTCCTCACAACAAGTTTTATAAGATATCTAGATATTTTCTGGAACAAAATACAGTATCTAAATTCAACTGCCTTGATATCCGAATCTCGAAATCTTTACTGTCCTAATCCACTAATCCACTCCACATTAAGCAGTCACTGACCGCCCTGGCTACTGCACTCCCTATTACCTTAAGGAGAGTTAACATTTACTGAGGACCAAAAATGTATCCATACTTAAAAATATTATTCCATTTCTGTTCTCTCAGTAAGTTTTCTAAGATACTTAAGAGTCCACTGAATAAATGCAACACAAGTCTAGTTAATTCTGTAAAAATAACAATGGCACTATCACAAATAAAATATTTTCCTGTGCAGTATATAGGCCCGATTCTGATGAGCCAGGTAGTTCTGATTTCTTCATTGACCACCCATTAGTAACAGTAATCATCTGTTTTGAAGATACTGTACATACATGGAGCAGGCAGGGTGGCTAAGAAGAGAATAAAATGATTTTCTCATCAAAGAATAACTGTAGGTAGGTTGGTTCATATATAAATGGCACTTTATTTTATTAAGAAATGTATAGTAACTTTACTACAGTACTTTCATATCAAAGAATCATCAAGTTTACATATGGAAGCAACTAAGAAGTCCAGCGTGATTAAATTTTTCCAACTTTTGGCTAATTCAACTTTAGTGTATATGTGGGACAAGTTTAAACACAAACACTGCATAATTTGGGACAGGCAGTTTCTTGATAAACCATGTATATTTACAAATATCAAAATGTTTATTTAAATATATGTACGAATATGAAGCACAGAGCTTAAATAAAAGTTTCGTAATACTCACCTTATTTTAGGTTGCTTTTTAACACTTTCGTAGTAAAATAGAAAGTTAATTTCATGGACACCTTCTTCATCTGGCCCACGTAACCACATCGGTAACTGCACTGACGCTCCGGGAAGAAGAAAGGCGTCAGGAAGGGGAACGGGAATCACTTCCGGCTGACCTCCGACCCCAAGGCCAAAGTCTACGGAGGAGGCTGATGATGTGAGCGCTGTGCATACTGAGACAGAGTCTGTCACAACGGTCTTGTAAGCACTGCAGTTTTCAGAGGCTGATGGGCTCAGCGGCGTCAGAGCAGCAGTATTACAACCAAAGGTAAAGAACTCGGGATGTTTAGAAACAACCTTCAATCCAGTAAGAGGACATTGGCTGACATTGGCAAATTCTACATATGCTTTTCGGATTTCTCCACACAGGAGCCCTGTAGGAAAATGTATAAAGAACACCTGCATTGGAGGGAAAAAATATTATTATATTGTCTGTTAAAAATTCTGAATCATTCATGAGCAACACTTTAAGATATATTTCTTTACTAAAGGTTTGTAAGTATTTCATTACTTCTCTTTGACGCACGTATATAGCAATTAACTATTTTAGAAAATATGAGACAAAGAGATCAATGCTACTTTGCCACTCAGATTCTGAGTTACAAATTAAAGGTAAAACCATAAGAGGGTTAAAACTCCCACAACTCTGTAGGTTATGACCTAGAAAAGTTACAAGTAATTTAACATGGTGACATGAATTCAGTACTCAGTCTAGTAATCCTTGCCACTGTCAATATAAAAAAGGCAGCCCTGGGTCTTAAACAAGGAGAACACAGAGAGCTGTGGTTCCACAGCCATAATTTTAAAGTCCAAATAGCTCCAAACAACCTCACACTTTGAGCAATTCAACATGAGGGTAAAACCTGACCAAAGTAATGGGAATCCTTTATTTACAGACTACAAACTAAACATCTATTGCATTTACACTACTTGAAAATTATCTTTAGATTCTTACTCTGAAGAAACCAAAAGCAGAAGGTGAAAACTTATGAATGCAGTTTAATGCATGAAAAGGTAAAAGGAAATATACTAGAAAATTCATCCGTGTAACACTCATAAAAAAAGGCTCTGGTCCTAATTCTATACCATAAAAAAGGTGGATAAATGTATAAATGTATATTTATATGTTTAAATTAAACTAAAATTAAAATTAAGGCAAAAAGCTGGGCATAGTGCCTCACGCCTGTAATCCCAGCACTTGGGAAGCTAAGGCAGGAGGATCATAGTGAGTTCGAGACCAGCTTGGGCTACAAAGTGGGCTCAAGGCCAGCCTGGACTGCATAGTGAGAGCCTGTCTCAAAAAAAAAAAAGGTAAAATTAGGGTATGGATCTACTGATTTTTCTATGCACTTTACAAGTTTTTTTGTTTAATCAACAAAACACCAGTTATTATGTAGAATAAGTGGTCCTCTGCTCTAAAATATCCTCTTAAAAAAGAATTGCATGTGGAATAATTATTTTTTAAAACTATGATTAAGAAAGAAGCAAAGATAAATACAGAACAAGTAATATACAAATAAGGTACATGTAAATTTAAAGGCTGTTGAGTTCAGTATTTTAAAACCAAAGCCAGTGCTCGCTTCGGCAGCACATATACTAAAATTGGAACGATACAGAGAAGATTAGCATGGCCCCTGCGCAAGGATGACACGCAAATTCGTGAAGCGTTCCGTATTTTTTCAATAATTGGGACCTCATCCTACTGAAAAGTTTTTGTACATCTAAAGAAATCACCAGCAAAGTAAAAAGAAAACCCACAAATTGGGAAAAAATCCTAGCTGGCTGACCCTCAGACAAAGGTCTTCTATCTAGAACATACAAAGAATTAAAAAACATGTACCTGTCCAAATTCAAAGACCCAATCCAGAAATGGGCATCTGAGATGAATACACAATTCTCAGACAAACAAATACAAATGGCAAATAAATACATGAGAAAATGTTCCACATCCTTAGTCATTCGAGAAATGCAAATAAAAACAACATCGAGATTTCATCTCACCCCAGTAAGACTGGCCAGTATGAAAAAGTCATCCAATAACATATGCTGGCAAGGCTGTGGAGAAACAGGGACTCTATTACACTGCTGGTGGGAATGCAGACTGGTACAACCACTGTGGAGAGCCGTTTGGAGATTTCTCAGCAAACTAGGTCTAGAGGTTCCATTCAAACCAGCTATTCCCCTTCTGGGTATTTTCCCAGAAGATCTGAAAACATCATATCACTCTGATATATGTGCACCCATGTTTATAGCAACGCAATTTGTAATAGCTAAAATGTGGAAGCAACCCAAGTGCCCATCCACAGAAGACTGGATTAAAAATTGTGGCATTTTTATATAATGGAATATTATTCAGCTATAAAGACAGTTTTGGGGACTTTGTAGGCAAGTGGTCAGTACTGGAGTCCATACTCATAAGTGAAATAAATCAGCGGTACATGTGCAGGCAATGTATTGTATCACTGGTGTAAGAACCTAAGGGTGGGAATATAAACTAACAGACATGAAGGAAATCTGTTCAAAAGCAAAAAACAGATGGGACAAGGGAAAGGAGAAAAGAGGCAAAAATGTATGTATGTATATATGTATATACATATGTGCAGGAGGGCTAACATGGTTCTACTATTGTATTATATCACTTAATGCTAAGGAATAATTGATGACGGGTTATTCGATCATCTTGCATGTCTGTATGTGTTATCCTGAACACACACCTCGAAGATATCAATACGCAAAGAAGCAACTATTGTTGGGTCTTTTTATTTTATTTTATTTATTTTTCTATTTTTTTTTTTACTTTTTTATTTTTATTTTTTTGTCTTTGATTTTTGTTTTTTGTGTTTTTCTGCTGTGGAGATGATTAATTGTCTGACCAATTTTGCATGTCTGTATCTGTGTTCATGTATATACACTTCAAAGATATCAATAGGTAAAGCAACAACCATTGTTGAGTCCATGTCACCTTGTCTGTAAATCAGTTTTGATTGTACTATTTTTTATGCTAATTTGTGTTTGTTAATATGTTTTTGTGCTTTTATTTTAAACAAACAAACAAACAAACAAACAAACCAAAGCCAGCTGGGTGTGGTGGCGCACACCTGTAATCCCCGCACATAGGAGGCTGAGGCAGGAGGATCATTGCGAGCTCAAGGCAAGCCTGAACTGCGTAACAAGATCCTGTCTCAAAAAGAACTACTCCCCAGAAAAGAAAATATTTATCAACCAGAAACTAGCACTGAGGGCCACATTTTTTTTTTGGTCTTATTTTGTAATGTCCTGTGCTTTTAGGCTCATAAATATGTAAGGTCACTTTTTAAATTTTGAGACAGGGTCTCACTATGCAGTTCAGGCTGGCCTTGAGCTCACTTTGTAGCCCAGGCTGGCCTTGAGCTCACAATGATCCTCCTGTCACAGCCTCCTGATCCTCCTGTCACAGCCTCCTGAGTGCTGGGATTACAGGTGTGCACCACCATGCCCAGCCACATGTCTTCCATTTGCCCAAAAGAAATCTTTTTAAGTGCAACATGTTAATCAGGTATCAAACGTGGTCAGAATCCAAATGGTTCAATTCAACAAAACCCTATTCTAAATATATACACACACACACACTCTCTCTCTCTCTCTCTTTCTCTCTCTCTCTCCCTCCCTCCCTCCCTCCCTCCCTCCCTCCCCACTCAGCATTTTTCTGTATGATTCTACATATAATTATTAAAGCTACATA